>JAYJMB010002314.1:0-109797 GCA_036873735.1 Pouteria campechiana
TGGATTTTCTAAGATGCATTATACTTTTCCTTTTAATCAAAGGTTTTCTCCATTGTGGAGATGTAATTAGGACCACTCGTGGTCTGGGATGTGAACACACAATTTTTCTGATGTATACAGTAGATGTAAACAATTGAGGAAAGAATCAATAATAGTGGAAAATCCTTTGGTCCATTCCGAAGGCGACCAATTCTGGTCATGTCATTCCATTTGCATTTATTTCTTCCTCATCATTTCTTGAGCCCGATTTCGCGATTCAAATAATGATTTAATCTTTTATGATTATGCATATGATTTAAGCATGTCGTCAAATATCAACTAATGCATTGTTAACAATTTAAGCACTCATATTATTTAATCTTAACACAAGTTTTGTTATCATCAAAATCATATATAGCAATCCTAACATAGTTAACATACCAATTAATATCAGACGATGAAGATATAGATGAGGAAGAGGGAAATTCATGTTCAATAAAATAGACATGACGGGAAGTGTAATCCTCTTATGGAACAATCAATGACATATTCAGAATGTATTGTGGATGGATTTAGGTTTTGCACAATGGAGTAGGATAGGCATCATAAAACCAAAAATAGTGATATTATCATATAGGGGGATCCTTCTAGTGAAAAAATATATTATTATGGTCATTTGCAAAGTATTATTGAGTTACCATATATACTTGGTATAGAGTTATATTATTTCAATGTGAATGATCCAACACTAGTAGAAAATTAAGAATTAAGGTAGAGCCTTATTACACAAGTATTAATGTTAGTAGATTTTAGTATCAAAATGACCCATTTATGCTTGCATCTCAAGATAAATAAGTATTTTCTTTGAATGACACAAAGTTGAGACCACAATGGTAAGTAGTTTAGCGTTGCATCCATTGACATCTCTAGAATATTCTACAATGCAAAGTCATACAACTAATAATAAATGAAAACATCCCAATCAAAGAATTTGTATTTCAAAATGATCAATTATCTATGAATGATCCTGTTGCAGTTTCAAGTCAACTTGAGATAGATCATTTAGATAGAGAACCACACCTCGATGAACTTAATGAGACTATGTCTGCACCTCAAAAGATGACATGACTACTGATTTCTTAGATGATGATGTTGTAGAATAAGATAAAATGAATACTAAATATGAAGATCTTTACTGGGATGACAATGTTAGATTTTGAACTTATTATAAGTCATAATAGTTTGATTGCATAGAATTTACATAATTTTTCATAGAGCTTTATATTCATTGTATATTCTTGCGTGGGTCACCCAATAATTGTTTGATGTATTGCAGTCTTGTTTATTAATAGTTCTAACAAATATCATTCCTTTATTTTGTACGTAGTGACAATGGTGACTGAATGGGGTAGAAGATGAGGTCGCTTCACATGGCCTGCTTGTCTCACACATGATTTGTAGAATACACAGGAGTTAGTACCTCCACAAGCTACCCCACAACCACTGGTTGTTCTAAATGATTTTGGTAGAGGACAGGGTCACCTTCCTTTACTTACTCAAGAACAACATATGAACCCCCAAGGCTAATGAAGCAGAATTCATAGGAAACATACCTCCGCAAGGAGCCCAATTACCAATGGTTAGTAGTCTTGGCACTATTACTAGTGGATCTAAAACTCAAGACTTTTCTTTAAAATTGGGTGCAAGGGTAAGCACAATCGATATGTCATTGAATGAAAAGTAATTCAATTATAATTGAAACATATGTCTCTTTCATATTTCATATATGGATATATTGTGGTCGAACATTTAACTTATAATTCTCACCAAGAACACAGAGGAGAGAACAAGGTCCATCTAAGAACACCTTTATCAATGATTTGAAAAAAAAAAGTATAAGCCCAATATCTTTTGAGATTGACCCTGATATTGTCAAGCTAACTACTACACAAGGTTGAAAGTGTTTACTAAAGACCATTTAGTATATTGTGAGGGAATTAGCACCCATTGTAGATAAGCAGAAATAGTTAGATATCGATAAGTTAGAAAAAACCTATGATTTCTCAATTGAAGGTACAAATGACTATAACTTTTATTTTAAAAGTCCTATTAAACATGCTTAGGATGTATTACTCTCATTTAATTATGTTGTCTCCTATATATAGTCATGCTTTGATATTAAGAACATCAAATAAGATTGGGTACAACTGGTTGTTGATAACTACTTTAGGAATGACTACAAAAGAGTTTGAAAAAAATTTCTATGATCACTACTGCAAAGTTCTAGGTCGAGGAGATGATCCAATTAGCTTGCCACCTCAAGGAGTAAATATTCCTAGTTAGACTTTCTTATGTAGTTACTTTCAGACTTTAAAATTTCAGGTATATTACTATCTAATGAATTGCATTTATAGTTTTCTATGGTACTCTTGTAACCTTACAATAATTATTTTAACATTACTTTATTTGCTTCAATGTAGTGTAAGTCTCGATAAATAAGGAAAATAGAAAAAAATGAAGTATACACACTACATAAGATCAAAGCCATTTATAGTTGTTCTATCTGAACTGGTAACATTATTGCTCAATATACTTATTAACTCAATTCACTTGAAAAGATTCTAACTTTCATCAAATTTAAAAATCCATCTTTTGTGGAATAGGAGAATAAATCACTCAATGACCCTAATGATCATGTTGAACTATTTAGAGAGATATGAACTCATACATTGGATGGCAAATATATAGCTCTAGAGGCAGAGATTGCCAATGTGAATACAACTAATTGTTTTATTGCTCAATTTATATTTAATTTATATTCTTGACTAACTTGTTTTATGAGCAATGATGTTTGTTCAATTACGTGTAGAACAAGATGAAGGACTTACAAGCCAATCCAGAGTCTATAGATTCACTTATGACAATAGACGATATCTATGATAAAGTCATGGGGAAGAGATCTAGATACATTAAGGGCTTAGGATACATACCAAAGTAGATAAAGAGTCAGTTCTGTCCCGATTGGCCTCATGGGGCATCAATCACCCTTAGTGAAGAGTTATGTTCTACTAAGAAAAATTTAAATACAACAATAGAGAAGTCAACTTCAACTTCACAAAAGTTAGCTACCACCAAGGAAAATTTGAGTCGTACCATAGAGAAGTTAACCTCCACAAAGGAAGACTTTAAGACTAAGAAAGGAGAGTTAGCAACTGCCAACCATCAAATTGATGCAGCATTTGATGAGACAAGAGATTAAATCATTGCTATACTCATATTTGAATCAACCTACACCTGCTGCATCATTGACTTCTACTCAAATGGGCTTTCCAAATACATTAAGAGGTAACTTAGCTTTTATCTAACTTCCATACACACACCACAATTAAAATATCTGAGTATAGCTTTACCAAACTATGTTAGACATTTCTACATTATTTACATACATGATCTTATTAGTTCATAAAGGGATAATGGTTGCGAATATCTTTTTATACATTCACTTGTAAGGTACCAAAATATATCATAGTTTCAAAAACATCTTAAACCTGTTTCAAGACGGCTTGAAGTATATTTAATATGGTTTGCATGTTGATGTAGCATATTACCATCTATACTTAATTTTTCATATCCAATGGCTAAATGCTAATTTTTTCCATTTTTACTTCTTACTTTCATGCTTTGATAAATGACACATGTTTATTAATCTTATGAATAAGACTATCTAACAATGAGAAGGGTCAAGATATTTGAGAATATGTATGAAGATGATATGCTTTTAATTTGAATCAGTCACACTATTAAACTTTTTTACCTTTTTATGAGAGGCCTTGAGATGTGAGTGACCCTCATTATTTTATCAAACATGTATTTCATTTTGGTAGATTCAATCTATTACTTATCCAATATTGTTTACCATATTTGACTAATTGTTGGGCACCTTATTAGCATATGATATATATAATTGGGGGTTTGTTGGTGTTTATTAATCTTATAATTAGAATTATATATACTACCAAAATATTTTTGATTGTTGGTGTTTATCCAACTATTTATGCAAGAACATGTATTATAATTGTAATTATCAAATATGATATGAAATCACTTAATTATATCAAATGCAATGGAATTTATTATTTTATTTTTCACAAATGTTGCCAAATTTTGGTTGCCTTTATGATTTTCAAATAATGAGTTTAAGTATATGTAGCTATGTTATTGGTTGCATATATTTAAGTATAGCAAAATCTTTGGTCGCATTTAGCTAAATGTAGTAGAATGGAATTGTTGCATATGGTGATAATGTCACCTTAAAGATCATATACAATAAAACTTTTGATGCATTTAATATTATTTTCCACACATAATTGTGTTATATGCAGTCAAATATTTTGCAGCATTTGAATTAAATTCAGTGAAATATTTGGCTACATATAACTATATGTAACATAGAAAATTGTTGCCTTTTCTACTTACAAATGGCTATAAAAAAAGTATTATATGTGGTAAATTTAAATATGGTTGCATTTGATTAATTGCAATAAGGCTTATGTAGCCAATATATGGCAAAAATTTTTTTTTTGGCTGCACGTGAGTTAATGTAGCAAAATTTAGACTTAATATAGCTAAAATTGGTGTTGCATAAATTGATTTCTCTTGTAATGATTTTATTAACATTTATTAAATTTTATTATAGTTTATTAAAATTTTAAAAAACATTAAAATTTTTTAAAGTTCAGGGGCTTCTATAAACTTTGATAGACTTTACCATACCTTCTATTAAAGTTTATTAAAGTCATTAAATCTTTTATAAGCTTAAATAGATTTTAATATAACTTTATATGTTAAAACTCAATGAAGTCCTTAAATAGATTTTAATATAACTTTATATGTTAAAACTCAATGAAGTCCTTGAATCTTTCACAAGATTCAAGATTTAATAAATTTTAATTTTAAAGTTTGTTAAAGCTCATTAAAGTTTATTAATTCTTTCTTGAATATTAATAAACTTTTATAAGACTGTTCAAGTCGAAAAAAGTCTGTTAAAAAGGTTTATAAATTTTATTTTTAAAAAAAATTAAGATTATGTTTGAACTCCATATTTTCATTACACATCTATCAAATGATTGCGCAAATTACTTATATGAAACTTTTCGAAAAAATGCCCTCATGCTCTACTTTTTTTTCTCTCTAGAACACATTCTAGTGATCTTGACTTGTCTGTAACCCTCCTAGTCTGAGAACATCCGTCCAATTCTCCCATTTTCTATACAGCGAATGCCGAGCAATTTGACACTTTGATGATCTTACCAGCTTCTTTTAAGGGATTCATGCCACATGCAAAACATAGAATGAAAATTTGGACGTTTTAATTCGATTAATTGGATTACACGCCTGTAAGTTGTAATTGATTTATAAGTTCCCGTTATTATCATCTGTCAGTGTTCGAAGTATCATTTCACCCGCTGAATTTACCTCTGTCCAATCCTTCATTTCAAAAACGAAATAATTTTTTTTTAAAAAAACACGGAGCAAGGTTTTTGTCTTATAGCAGTTTTTTTTAATTTATTTTTGTGTTTTCAATTTTTAAAATTTAATTTTCATCTTTGTGTATTTATTTTATTACTAATGAGCCACTAAACGACCCATCATATACGCATAATTAAGAAGAGCAGTAACTGAAATTTGAGCGCCAACTTCAAACTCTCTCATGGCCGCCATCCCTGCAACTCTTTTCTTCTCCTCTCTAATTTCACTCACCATCTCTTCAAGCCTTTCTTCTATCGTAAAGGAACTCAACCAACCTTTGCCACCTGATTTCCACGCAACAGTTCTGAAGAACTGCATTGAGGACCCCTCTCTACGATACTGCAGCGCTTCCTCTGCCGACCTCCCTAATATCTTCAAATCCACCATCGTTGCTCGCCACCTCTGCAATGAATCGAACAACCCCAACTGCCCACATTCCTTTTCGAAGATCGATCTGCGATCCCGCCCGGTCATCGCTCCCCTCTACCTATCTTTCAACTTCTTCTGGAAGTATTGCCCACCCACAATCTCTATTATCGATGTTTCTAACAATTCACTCAAGGGTGCATTCCCAAACGACATCCTCTACTGCACCCGAATCCAGTCTCTAGACCTCAGCCACAACCAACTGATTGGAGATGTTCCGTTCTGGAGTTTGGCTAACATGACCAACCTCACATTCCTCAATCTCTCTTACAACAGCTTCTCCCAGAGTAATATCTCAGAGCCACTACTCTTCAAACGTTTCAATTCTACAAGCTTTATTCATTCGGGTCTCCTCCCAAAAGACCACAAACCCAAGCTAGGCCCCATCATTTTATTGATCTTCTTTGTAATTCTATTCATTTTAGCAATCGGATGCTTTGGGTGGGTCTGTTTCAGACGGCCGGATTTTCTACCATTGTTCCTTCAAAGGCAACACAATTTCACTCCTGCGATGCTAAAGGCTGCGACAGATGGGTTTTCAGATGAGAATTTGCTGGGAACAAATGGGAGATCAGAGATCTACAGTGGGGAACTAAGGGACAAGACACCGGTTATGATTGAGATCTCTAGAGGGAAGATTTCTAGTGATCTTCATAGAGAATTCATCGATGGTTGTAAGATTCTTATTCAACTGGATCATAAAAACTTGGTTCGGGTATTGGGCTGGTGCAATCAAAGGGAATTAAGGGCAATCGTCACACGATGGGCAGATGCAGACAGCGTTGAGGAATGGCTCTCAAGGGGACCCCTATGGAAGCATAGGTTGAAGGTCTTGACGGGGGTGGTTGAGGCCATGTGTTATCTGCAGGATCAATGGCCACAAGTTGGGTATGATCTTAGGACGAGAAGTATTCTCTTGTCCAAAGAGTATGAGCCCTTGATTTCAAGGTTCAAAGTTCAAGATCAGACCAACACCTCAAAGAGTAAAGCATCAATTCCAAATTCTTTTCCTTTACACTGTCCACGTTCTCAAAAATGCACACAAACAATGAACCCAACCGATTTAAGATTGCTTCTAATTTCCTATTTCTCCTCCATTTAATGTGCAGACGTCTACAGATTTGGCTTGTTTTTGCTGGAGGCCGTAACCAACAGGCGCCCTCAAGAGGAGTTTGATGGAGGCAAGGCAGATTTCATTGAGTGGGTGAGGCTGCATTACCCTACTGATGCAAGGAAAGTTATTGACAGACAGATGAAGAAGACTAACACCATATTAGACCATGCAAAGCAGGCAATCGGAATTGGTTTGGTATGTGTAGACACTACAGGCAATTATCAGGTGAGCGTGAACCAGATATCAGACATGATCACCGGCTTATGCAGTTCTCTGATTTCAACATCACCTGCCCAGCATCGATCCCATAGTGAAAGGAGCAAATGCCATCCGAGCATGCACTCAAGGTGATACAAACCCATCAACAATGGCCTTATCCCCAACTTACAAGGTCCATCATCAATGTTAAACAGTTGAAGCTCTTGAAACAATTCTGAGTGGTTTCGTCTTTACATTAAAGTCTGAGTTCCTTACTGAATATTGTGACTACAAGATAAAAAATTGATATGGTTACTGATGAATCAGCCGAGCGCGCTGTGTGGAAACTAACATATTGGCCAGGTCTCCTCATCTCTACAGGCAGTCCTCATTCCACAACCAAGCATTCACCCAGATTCTCAATATCTCATCCTCCCTTCAGTCATGTCAATGACAAGGGATATAAAGAACACAATCAATATCTGGATCTTGTAATCATGATTTTATGATGGCTGGCTTATTACTTAGCTTCTTCTTCCTGGTACCATGAATCTTCCTTGTCTTATCGGTTACCAATGCATACATTCTTACAGCAAATAGCTCCTTGGGAAAATCCTTTTGATCCTAAAACAAAACCCAAAAAGTATTATTCAATGCAGCTCATTTGATCCACTGCATGTGGATGATGCTCAACAGAAAGGCATTCAGAATGTACACAAAATCAAGGCCAAATAGACAAAATAGATGAATCCACTGTGTATGCTTCTTGAAAAGTGCTTAGAAATTATATATGGAATGCACTAAATTCAAGCAGATAGATCAGATAGAGAAATCTTCTGTGGATAAAGGGTCTCACAAAAAATAAAAAAGTCCTTGGCTTGTCATGAAATTACTTTTGTTCGCAGACATCAGTTTGCGTAAGCCCATTGGATGTTTATGTATTTCAAACATCCAATAGATTCCCAAAATCATATAGATAATCAAATAATCAAAGCAGGCCACTGGATGTGTATCCATTTACAGCTGGTGTATCATGTTCAATAAACAGGTACTCAGAAATTATATAGGGGATATGCTGAATCAAATTGAACGGAACAAATAGAAGAATCTGCTTAGGGTAAGTCATGAATTACATCTATTCAAAGACACTATCTTGCTTACATTAGGCCCACTGAATATCTTTTTCATTTTAACAATCTGATAAATGTCCATAAATTTGGTAGGCAGACAAACAAACAGCCATATCTTTCAGTCCATGATACATCCAAACTGAAGCCCATAGTTGGGAGTTGTGTCACCTTCACAGGTAATATATGTGATTCAACATCCCTAACCCAAAACCCAACATTCCTCGATATATAAAGGTTTTGCCTCATAGGATTTTTACTAAAGAAATGAGATAATTACCATGTGCAACTGGATCTCATACAATATGCAGGGGCAATTTATTTCCATATATAATGATTATCAGCTAAGACAAGCAGAAAATAACTACAAAACATGAAGTACAACAACCCAGCACATAAAAGAAAAATAAAGAGAGAGAGAGAGAGAGAGAGAAGAAGATGCTAATCAAGTATCAGTGAAGTCATTGGTTTCATTGTGTTTCCAAAATGCTTATGATTTTATTAGTTTTGAGAATCTTTTTTTCTTTTAATTAATACAAATGGCAGGTTCATATGCAAAGATGTCTCACCACTCTGGTGTCACATGTTGACCACCCTTGTACAAAAGGTGGGATGCAACAAGCCAGGCCAGTCCACATGTCAGGCATGCAACACAGGCATGTTAGACCAGACAGCCTTGATAACTGCAAGGTTTTCCGCATTGGGTGCCACCTGATAATCAACTGATTCTCATGCTGCTTGATTTTCAGTGAAGACCCATCTTTTAAACAGTTGGATGTCCAGCATCTCCATTGATGAATATTAGGTTAGTGTGCATGTGCAACATGTTCCTTTTTCTTTGGATAGTTGACTGTGTAGCCTTGTTAAGCTGTGAATTAAGTGTGAATAAAACAATGCATGACACTGGTTTAATTATTTATGGCGCCAGTTGAAGAGTGGACCCCAGCCAAACATCTTTCATCATATAAATTTGCAATTCTTAACAAACCTTCATCCTGTAAATATGCATTCCACACTGGCTGAAGAGCTCTTTGAAATATGAATCAGATCTGGTGATGCTTCGATCTGTCTTATCCAGCACAAATCCTGTTAACACGCAGCTTTTTAGTAGACAAGATGAAGGAAGTCTAAATAATAAGAACCTATGATAAGAAATTCTTCAAGTTTCCCATGCACAAACAAAAAAGATGAAGAAAAGAAAAGAAGATAGAAGAAAAGAAAAGAAGATACTGTAGACATCACAAGACTTCCTGGGCAGCATTTTGTTGCCCTTACAGAAGCACCATAATAAAAAGAAAATACAGAAAAGAAGTTCAATTTGAACTCTTGAAGTTGATATCTAGCTGATGTGGATCAAAATCCATACAAGCTGGTTGATCACAAGCTAGAACAGATCCAACAACTGAAATTGTCCAAATTAATAATTTATGGTTCAATGATGGATCCAACCAAATCAACAAGTCATTTACATTATGACGATCTTTAGAAGCAATTGAAGAGTTACAGAGTCAACAAGATTTAAATCCTTTTAGGCATAGATTATATTTTGACTTACTGAATAACATTATTCTTCTCTTTTCGTTACTTTTCCCACAAACCATCTCTGAGGTACCAAACAATATCCATTTAGCATCAAGTTCATCATATTTGAGGACTAGTGTGGTTAGCTTTCAAATGAGCCCAAGAATGCACAAATCTAGAACTGTCTGACAAAATTATGACCAGTTGAAATAAAGCCTGTGGGCCTGCTACGAATATTTGGGTATTTTGCATCTTGTGTTTAAGTCATCAATTTTTTCTCTATAAAGCCTCATATGAAGTATGAACTACAATGAGGGGGTGTTACAAATGTTTTTTAAGAATAATTAAGTTTTACAATGCTAGTACTTTTCTTGCAGTGATGCTGTAAAGAAATCGAGTAATACCATAAAGAAGCCCCACCTATTTCCATTTAGTCTTCTTCTCTAATCAGTGCTGCAAATCTCCAGGGTATTATAGTCGTTTTTCTAGTTTTTAGGTTGTTTTTTTGAATATTCCTTGCACAGACTTCTAGGAATATATTCTATGAATAATTTAGTTTTGCAAGACCATTGTCTTCTATGGGCAATTTCATAAAGCAACCAATGCAATACCATAAAGAATCCCATCTATTGCACTGAAATCTTATTCTCCAGCCCATCATAACGTCTACAGTGAGGGTGGAACAAGAAAGAACATGCAATCCAATAGGGTACCCTAAAATACAATGTTCAGCACACCATGGCAGGGCACCCAACACTGTAATGGTTAGGATATCTAAGCAATATGCATTAAAATGTTATATGCATGCATGCATGCATATATGTATGCAGAGGAAGGGCAGGAAACCTTGACTTGCAATATTCTCCTTGATGACAAAAAACCCATTTGGTTTGAGGCCAGCCTGAGAAATAAAATGTCAAATTAGCACCAAAGAGATAAAAGCAAGCATGCTAAGTAGGAACAGCATGACACTTAATGTCAACTAATTGTCTAATCATTTAGAATCACATACCTAGTTTAACGCCAACTTATTAGCAACTTGGTCCTTTTCTCCTCTTGTTTGATGACAAGAATACAGGAATTAAGCAAAAAAGAAATTGACAGACATTTCTTTGACCAATTAATAGGAAAAGGAAATGAAAAAGAAAAAGAAAAGATAGAATGGCTTGAATAATTTAAAATCACTTGCAGTGCAAGCTTTTTCAATATTTTTGTTGGTATTAAATTTGTAGTATTTTAAAAGCAGCTCAATGTCCACACAGCCAAATACGGTGTCAGTATCCCACTGTGGACAGTCCATTTGACAATAAACACCCATAGCGGAGACTCTTGGTTTTCCGAGAGGTAGCAGGGAATGCTAGGAATGGGAAGTTGAAGGGATGGACCTAGATTGATTTCTAACCCCAATGCCAAACAGGCCAGACAGAGGCAATCAGGCTAGACATGTTTGATTTTGGTTGAAACAGGCCCAGCTCATTGGCAACCTTTGCCAAGAAAACAACAAGGTTGTTCAACGGAGAGAAAGGTGATATATCATGTGGAAAGTATCTTTCAGCCCAAGGAAATTTCAAAGCATGAGCAAAGGCAATCCATAGCCCACTATTAATTTTTCCATTTATTGGATCATAGTTGCATCTGTTGGAACTGGAGCCCGAAATGATATCTTATGACTTCTTTATGAATAATGCATGGCACCCTGTCGGATGGTCACATCCTAAAAACACATAATCAACTTCTTGTATCCTTCTAATAAATGGCCCATAAAGGAGCCATCAACTCAAGATAACATACAACAGTTGACACTTGATTTTGAAAATTCACTCCAAATTCAATGCACCCTCGACAGTTCCCCAAGCAGAGGAGTTTGGCCCACAGCTCATAAATATGCTGGATACGAGAGTGAAGGCCAACTGCCAAATATGTAACATGCATGGTGAGGATGCAGCTTATGAGAATTCTAGAAAGTGCATAATAGGAAGGTGATCCTATTAATAGTTATACTAGCATGTCTGATGGAATTATAAAACTCCAAGAGTTCGTTGAAAAGAAAATCCTCTGATTCCATTAAATTTGCCTACAGGATTCAGTTTTGGTGCAAATGTGAGTAAAATATAGGTTGAATACTGTGGCAAAATGCTTGTTTATGCATGCACTGACATTGCTTCCCAGTAATGCAATTAAAACAAAACTTAGTTACCTTGGCTCGCTTGAAGAACGATATGAAATCATCATCTACAAGCTGCCCGATACACCACTGGATCCATATAACATCATATCTTCCAAATTCTGGAGTGAATTCCTGTCACAACGATGCAAACAAAGTTCATCCATAATGATTTCATTGAGACACCTAGAAAGGAATTAAAACTTGTATCAGAAGTGTGAGGTCTAGACACCATGTATATTAGTTATTAGGTATTTCTACACAACACAATCGAGGTCAAATCTGAAGCGAAGCAATAAAAGACTAATCGATTCAATCCTGATTGTAAGATTCGAATGATTAAAAAGGATGGTTAAAAAATGAAATCCCACTAATGTGAACACTTTCAGTGGGCAATGGGCATAATTAAAAAATGGAAGCTATGATAATCTAGTAGCTGGGATTTATTTATTATGTATTTGTTTTGGCCGCCGGGAGTGGGTGGGGGCACCCATCAAGAGAAGGGCTCAATTTCCAGCCAAAGGGTTTGTATCTGTAAATGATCAATATCCTCAAATCATAGAAACTAATTTATTGCTCTTCCAGAATGACCAATTACCTGCAGCGGCATACAATAAAAATTCACAGCCTTGTGAGAATCAGTATCTGCAATATTCTCAGGGGCCAAACTCTCACGAGCAGCCTCCAGAAAATGTGATACCGGCTCAACAAGATCCACCTGAATCCAAGTATAGCACATCACAAAAATTGCCAATTTCCAACAAGCTAAAGGAATAACAGCATCAATCCTCACTAAGGAAGATATGACACAGAGACATTCAAAAACAGTTTGGAAGTAGGTAATTCTTGTTAGGACATAATATTTGCAGGCTCAAAATGTAAAATGTCAGTATACTGCCAAAGGACCAACTCAACAAAACAAAGTGATTACTTGCACAAAAGTCTACATTTCATTTAATTGTGTCCATAAAATAACAATAGGGTTCATGCCAACCTTAATGTTTTCACTTTATAAAGCAGCTTCTGATAGGAATTGCGGACGAAAAATCATGCATAGAAAACCTTCAACTACAAAAAAGTATTAGGGAGCTATGCTAAATGGTATATAGAAATGAGAAAAACACATTCAAGAAACCAAACAGAGTTGGAAACATTGTATATGTGCCATCATCTTGAGAAGAAAGAATTAAAAGTGAGGAAAAAACAAGACAAAAGCAATAAAAACATAGAAGAAACGGATGCAAAAGGCGTTTTATGGAGACAATTTCAGGTTTAGCCATTTCCAACTTGCCAGCAACCCTTGATTGACCACTTCAACATTTTTCCCATAGGTGAGCACTATGAGGATCGATGATGCAATGAATTGGTACAGTCATGTAGTGACAATATTGACAGGTATTATAAAAAACTGCAAAACAAAAGAAAGATTTGAGGAATCTCACCTCGTTAAACAACCTTAGAAGAAGATTTCCAGTAACCCTTCCAATGCCCGAACCACAATCTATGAAAGTTTAAAAATTATAAGGACACATCCACTGTGCAAGTATCTTGCTTCATACTCATTGCTTCCAGCCATGTTAAAATGTAAAAACAAAAAGATACAAACACCACAATTTATCCTGATGAGAGACAAAAATAAGAAGTATCAGGAAAGTTGGACCATTTTCTTTTGGCCTTTTCTGAGAGTACAAATGCAAACATCATCACAAACATACATATAAAATTTATGAAAAAAGTACGTTGGAAAACAAAATATATGACTACTATTAAAAGAATAAACAGACATAACTCTTACAATTTTCATTATCAAAAATATCCTTGTATAATATTCATCCATTCAACTAAAATTAAAGGCGTTTCATTCTATTAGTTGCATTATAGCTATGCAAGGTCAACATCTTGCATGAACAAATCGCACCCCATCCATCTTATGTAGATGTTAATTTAATCATCAGTTATAATAAATCACCCAGTTTTATTGTTAAGTCAGGGATATTTTAATTTACAAATTCCATTACAGCTATGAGCAGTTCAGGTGCTGCATCGGTAATTCTTTCCACTATTTTGGAATGGCAAAACCACTCTCTCTATTCTTTAGTGCTCTTCTGTGTCTTACAATGCAAGAAATCTCTCTTCATTTATAATCATGAATAGGCCTTGCTTGACTGTCATCTAGCACGTGTGTCAGCATTCATGCATGTTTGAAAGCATGCATCTTGTTGCACCTCCATTTTCTCTTTATTTTCTATTTGTTTGAAATGATAGACAATGGACCACACTAGGGGTTACTTGCGAACAAGCCCACTACCAACAATCTCCTAAACAACATATGATGGGGACCATATATATCCAAGGTAATAGCGGAATGTGTGATTACCTTCTGCTACATAGCAGAGTCTGAAGAAGTATGTTGATATCATGGTTAAGAGATAGCATAAGGTGACTGCAAATGAAAATTTGCAATCGTTGCTATGCAAAACAAAAGTTTGTGAACGAGTGTATTCTATGAGAAAGCTTCAGATGACCTCCCATCAAACCCATATGACTTTTGTACATTCTATAAGATAGCCTAAGGAATCTGAGAAAGCCTCTATGGCTACGGCTACACAAAATAAGACTATATGTAGCTTGAGATGACTAGTGATGAGACTCTATGAATTGAATAATGTTTATGGTGGTAGAGCAAGGCTTGGTGCTACTGCACTTGATTCATACTTAATGCACTTTATAGCAGGGCTTCATCTCCTGCAATGTCATGGGCATTATTGAGCAAGGTTGAGAGCCTATACAATGGACCCTTACTATTTCAGGGCAGGAATAATGATTTGTGCACATTATAGAACAAATGCAGGCACAGCATCATCTACTTTGCAGCATGGGCGAGCAACTAATTGTTCAGAGTGTAAAGTTGAACTCTGCTCTAAGATCAATTACTTCTAGTGTCTAATGTAATCTAATCAATGTGTTGTCCAAGAGGTTGATTCCATAGGTGACTGCCCTTATCAACTTTCCTTGGAGTATAAAACAGTTTGACTGGTTCATGCTACTTTGCATACAATATGGTAGTCTAATGGATTCTACCTGAAATGTATTACTCAAAATGCTACTGAGTTAATTCTTAGTTTGTAATTGTATAAGGAAGACCCCCTTGGCATCTGGCATCTAAACTAAGTTCTTAGGACCATGATTACACATTTTAAGACTTATCCACTGGCATTATCAAGTTTTATGAAACTAAATATTTGCAACATTCTTTTTGCAAAATGATATAATATGTAAATAAAATATTTTTCAAAATTTTCAGAATGTTTGTAAAACATATATTTTAAACTTCACAAAATAATAAATGCATATGTTAGAAGTGATGATCCTAAATTGAGAACTATCTTCTTTTAGCATCATCATGTGGGTTGAGTGCAGACCTCTGGGGAGTTTTGGAAAATTTATGCTAATGGTAGTTGCTTAGCACTGTATATAGAAACACTTATATCCCCGTTGATCCCACCTTCTTAATCCTTGCTCAATGTTCTAACTTCATTACTTGCATTTAAGTGGCCCTTAGGTATATGTGGTCCCTACTATAGAATTGAGTGGAAGATTGTTAGTAATAAAAAACTCATAGAAAGGCCCATTACCTGCCATTACAAATAAATAAAAAATAAAAAGAAGAAGAAAAAAGAGAAGGCTTAGCAAATTGCATGTGTTAAGCTATACATAAGCACCAATACACATGCAACATAGTAGCCAACCAAGATTCTACTACAACTATGAATAAAGAGTATCTCCTTCCATTTCAAGACGCAGAGAAGAGCTAAATAGTAGAGAAAGGCAAACAAAGAGGAGGAGGAAGGGGGGTGGAGAGGTACATGGAATGTTATGGATGTGGCTTTGCCATTCAAAATTTGGGAGAAGAAAAGATTTAAAAAACAAAACAAAAAAAAAGTGTGAAGCATAATTTTTAGGTATAATTTAGGACCAGTCAATTGATATGATAGTTGCATAGGTAGAACTAAATCAGGGAACTAGTCCTAAATTATTATATCAATTGACTGGTCCTAAATTATACCAATTGACTGGTCCTAAATTATATCAATTTCCCTAATTGGAAAAAAGAATTAGTTTATCTTCCACCCATGCTGTTGAATCAGAGAAAAAGATTAGTCTATCTTCCCTTATGTGATTGACTGAGTGGGTTGCCAAGTTTAGTGTATTGGCTCCCTTATTCAGTCATATAATCACACAGTCCCAACCATACACTTCCTTAAGTTTTAATTCTTTCACAAATAACCAATATATATACATATATATATATATATTTGAAATATTTTTCTTAAAAATATTAAGCTGTACCCACTATTCTTTTCAAATCAAAATTATTTTTTTACAAGTGCAATTATTTTCCTTAAATTCCAAGCCATTGACCATTTAAGTCCATTTTATAACCAATATGCTTCAAGCTGTTGGGTCTAAAGTTGGAATTTGCACGAGGTAACTAGCCATTGAAAAATACGGTAAGACTGTCTAAAATTACAGCCAAAACAAGGAAAGAGAAAAAAATCTGCAGTTTTCGCTGTTCCAGGGAAGGATAGAGAATCACCAAGAGCGACGAGATGCCGAGAGCCTCCACCAAACCGCTCAATCAGCATGTCCTTGAGAAAAGCCTCACTGCTTTTTACATCGGCCTCATTCACGAGTCCATACCCGCCCAAAACTCCGTCGACGGAAGCTTCCACTCCCTGCCGAGAGAGAGAGAGAGAGAGAGAGAGAGAGAGAGAGAGAGACTGAAACTTTCACTTATTTTCAGCCAAGATACCAACATTCGATCATCGAGGAAATGGAAAAAGGAAAAGGCGTTGCCTTTATTTTTCAATAATCACTTACTTGCCAATATCTAACGCCTTCCGTATACCACTCTTGTCTCTTACAACCCTCTTCTTCTCCTCCGATTTCTTCTCCCCACATCTCTCCTGCGTTCTTGAACGCCCGCCCGTCGGAGTCTAAACCACCGGCTTCCATGTCTGGCGACAGAGGATTTTACGTGGCTACGAGATTTACAGACGACTCACTGCTTGGTGTTGTAATGGCGGGCGAACTACTGGAACGCCTGTTGAGCGGCGATGCAAACTGCGAAGGAAGAGCTTGCAAAGTCTACCTAATTTTTACTGCCTTAAAAATACCAATAAAATAACATGCTTATAGGAATAATATCAAAGAATATATGCAATTTAATAAGCTTTTTAATTTTTGAAGTTTATTCTTTTTTAAATAGTTTTAGTAAATTTTTCTTCCAACGGGATTTAATGAATTTTAATAAATTTTGACCTATTGGATTGGTCAAGCTCTAACGAACTTTATTGAACAAACTTTAATGAGTTTAAATAAATTTTAATTTGTTAAGTTAAATTGTTCTTTTTTTAAAATTTCTTTTGCATACTCCTCAATGACAAAATTTTAATCACCATTGTTTTGAAAAACTAGACCAGACTACCTAATCTGACTGTGAACCGCAAGGATAGTGGTTTGATCCGGGTCAGATTCCCTAATTTCCATAGAAATTGCTTGAACCGGTGGTCAAATGGGATGATTTGGGCCAACCATGACCTAGTTCAAGCTATTATTAAAAAAAAAACTAAACAAAAAAAATGACAAAAGCACTCTTGCCTTAGCTCCCTGCCCGCTCCATCTTTTTCCTACCCATGCACTCCAAAGCCGAAACAACAAAAACCCTAGGTTTTCTTCCTTCCAAACTAGTAGGTTGCTCCCCTGCTCCTCTCCCTCTGGTAGTCTCCACAGCTCTGATCATTTGCCACGGTCAACTGCGGCAACGTGAAAACCCTATCGATCATCTTACCCCTCCTTATCAACGGCCAGAGCTCCCCCTGCTCCCCTTTGTGTTCCCGCCACTAATTGCCCTCCGAACCTGCTCCCCTTTATCAAAAACTCAACCATCTCCTCCTTGCTCCCCTCCTCTCCCTGTTCTCGGCTAGAGCTCTCACTGTTCCCGCCGCTGCTGGCTCCCCTTAGTCCTTCCTCCCATCCATTAAAAACCCAACCATCTTCTCCTTGCTCCTTGCCCCTCCCCCGACCAGAGCCCCCACCCTTGTTGGCCTATTCCTATTGTTGTTTGCTCCCCTCTGGCCCTGCTTCTCTTGTCGAAAACCTAACATCTCCTCCTGGCTCCCCTTCGGCGCTACTTGCTCCATCTTTCTACTCCATCGATGACCGACAACAACTATAGCAACCTAACTTGGTTGTGATCAGAAAGGTTATTAACAATTATCTTTTAATTTATTAACAATTGTCTTGCTTGTATCATGTTTCATATTTTATTTATTTATTGATTTCATTCTTTGCATAATTAAATTATTTAATCTTATTTTATGATTTATAGGTTATATATAAATGTTAACAAATGAGCCCAATCCCCCTACTTGTTAAATATCTTGTTAGATTTATTTTTAAATTTATATGAGTTCATCACTAGTTCATTATTATAGTCTCTAGAGTTATTCATTTTTAATTTTTATGTGCATATTAGGATTTTTAAATGATGTGTAACTAGTATTATATGTTTTAAAGGTAACATATAACTATTTATATTATATACAATTATATATATTTAATTATATTTTTTAAAAATTTAAAAATTTAAAAATATTTTTATGTCATAATTATGTCATGCTGACATCATGGTTCAAAATCGTTTGAACCAACGATTGAACGGGTTGCACCTGAACCAAACATGAAAACGGTTCATGTCACAATTTGGTTTTGACAACATTGTGAATCACTCATTTTGTTAGTTATTATAATCATTCAGAATTTGTATTGCAAAATTTTATTTCGAGTTAGTAAATATTAATTTTTGGGTAATTTGCATTTACCTTTTAACCTTTTTTAATTTCATTTTTTTCACCCATAACTATTGATTAACTCTTACTTTCAAATATATTTTGCAAAAGGACTCATTTAATGACTAAATTTAATTTTTGACTAGTCAAACTCTTAATAAGTTAATTCTGATCAGACTTTTTAGCCCATCTGGATATATCAGAATTATGTAATGATAGAATTTGATCATGCCCCACCTAATTTTGATGGTTTGTGGGTAAAATAATGAAGATGGATTCTGAAAATTGAAAATCTTATAGGTTAAGCAACTTAAATCTATTAAACAAATCTTCAACATTTTAAATGCATTTCCATTATTAAACTCACTAGTCTTCAAGAACAAGTGGGGTATAATCTAAGGGTACCATTAAATATCTCTAATCATGTTTAGATATTGTAACACCTATGGTGTTGAAATTTGGAGAAATTTTTTGCATTTCAGTAAAATAAGGAATTGAGGTGATACACGATGTTTTATAAAGAAATTTGTTATGGAAAACTAAATTAAACAAAGAGAAAGACTTCATTAGTAGTTTTGAGTGAAAAAGAACTTAAGTGGTGATTTTTAGTAAAATTATATATATGACTTGAACGACCAATGTAGCATGATTATTATATATAATGTGATGTGTATGAGATATTGAATCAAAATTTTGAGATAATTTTGGAATTTTGAACTATTAAGTTGAAGGTTATGTGAAAAGAACTCAATTAGTGAAATTGAGCAAATGCATGATTATGATCTATATGAATGGCCTAATATGATTACCATAGGTATTATAATGTGCGGAGAATCTTGGTTTAAAGACTTGGGTGTAATTTGTAATGGAATTGGAATGTGGAGTCAATTATAGTAGAAAATTCGGTTGAAAAGAACTGAAATGGTGAATTTGGGAAAAGCATATTTATGATCAATATGAATAGCTTAAGATAGTTATTGTATGTATTCTAATGTGTGTAAAACATTAGTTTGAGTCTTGGATGCATTTTGAAATCAAAATGGCCAATAGAGTTACTTATGACAAAAAAAGGCAAGTGAAAACAACTGAATAGGTGGTTTTTGATAATTGACCTTAAATGAGGTAGTGAATGGTATGAAAATAATTCAGTTCATGTATATGATGTGTGGGAAGTGATTATTGGGAGATTTAAAATGTTTTATGTAAAATGGGGCTATGGTGAATTTTCGTAAGTGTAAATGCTGAATTTGGAAAAAAGGGTTCATTGTGATTGATTTTTGACATGGATAATAGACTAATTTGAAAAAGTGTTCAACATAAAAGTTGTAAATTATGAAATTATCTATTCAAAAATTACTCAATTCTGATATCATATGAGGAATTTATGACTAATACACCAAAACATTTTTTGGATGACTAAAAAATAACAGATGAATGAGATGGGTCAAATTTATTAAACTTTTTAACATATTTGTGGGATGATTTGGAAATAGTGGTTAACATAATAGTTGTATCTCTTAAAGTTATCTTTCCAATGCCTCAAAAATTAGGTCATTTGGACACATATGTAAAATTTATGATAAAATTACTATCACTATATGGGATAGAAAGAGCTTACTGCGGCAAGGCTCCAAAAAATGAATTTTTAAGCATCTAGCAAGAGCTTGCCGCGACAAGGAAATTTTTTGTCATGAAAAGTTATTTTCTACTATGGCAAGGCTTCAAAAATTGTACTTTTTAGTCATCTAGCAAGACCTTACCGCAGCAAGGGTTCGCTGGTGCGTCAGAGCACAGAAAAATCCAACTTTTTAAAGATTTGACCCATTTCGTTTTCATTTCTATCCATCTTGTTTCTTCTCCCATGCCCCAAACTCATACCCTAGACTTCGCTTAGCCAATTTTACATCGAATCTTTCAGGGAATAAGTGTATTTAGGATTGTAATCCATCAACCATGAATCTTGACCCAAGTTTTAGTTGTTTTGATGAAAGAAGAAGGAAGAAAAGCTGATTTTATACAATTGCAAGGAGCTAATGGAGGATTTGGACCTAGATTCTTATCTATGAGTGAAAGCTATATCTGAATATCATATTAAGTTTGTTTTTCCTAATCAATTTTCTAATTTATGCTTGCTAGGGTTCCTTACATACTGTGAATGGTAACTTTGGGGGAGATTTGATATGGAAGTGATGTAGGAATCATGGAAAAATGATTTTATAGATTGATTATCATGATTTGGGCATGAGACATCATAAATTTGGTTCGCTAGGGTTTCTGCCCATTTGTAAATAGTGGTTTTTAGGAAAGATGATAGGATTTTGTGGTTAAAAATATGGAAAAAATGACTAATTCATGCTTAATGATGTTTTGGGACTTGTATGGGATAATTTGGATCAGTGAAAATAGACATTGGACTATGACCTAGTTTGGGTTAATCAAGGAAAATTGTGTATGGGTTATGTAAGCCGCAAATTTGTTAAATTGAAGGTTTAATTGAGTTGGTTTGAAAGTGTTTAAGCCTTATTCATGCTGCACGATGAGGATTTGATGTTAGAAATGAAATCTTTTGATATGAAATTCCTAGTTATAAATTGAATTGTGGTTTGTGTAGATCTGAAATACATTAGTAGGAAATGAATTAAGAGTTGTAATTTTAAATGATTAGGATTATTGCCCTATACAAGATGATCTTAGAAGGATGAAAAGGAATGGAGCTGGAAGAGTTTAGGATGATTCGTTAGTAGGTAAGTAGGCATTTGTTTCCATTGGATGGATAGGGATAATATATATCCCATTTGTTTGAAATTCGGGCATGTTTATTAAATGCATGGGGATTAGCCCATTTGTATGAATTTAGGCATGTATATGGTTGGGGATAGTGGATATCCCATATTTGATTAAAAATTAATGTTTAGTTTAGTGTGAATGCTTAATATGAGGGATAGAGAAGATCTTTTTGTCGTATGTTAAATTTGAAGATTTGTTAGATGTGAAATACATGGATTTCTTTATGTGGTATTTATTAATGAGTATATATCCATTTTTGGTTAATTATAATAATGAATATCGATTATTGGATATGAAACATGCTAATTGTGGATTAACTATAGTTTATGACATTTGTCTACTTACTGAGTTGCCCGGACTCGCACCTTCTTGTTTAATTTTTTTAGTTGACAAGCTAGATGAAGATTCTTAACCACGGTTTGGGATTAGTGAGCCGATATTGAAGACCATATTATTATAATAGAATAATTTATATTAAAAATTTATATGTCATTATATATTTGTATTTAAAGATCTCAAGTGATGTATAATTATATTAAATTGCCCCTGATGTATATTGTAATGAAGTGACATATAATAATAGTAGAAAAATGTGCATATTATGTATCTTAGAATAAGTTAGGTTATTGCCATTATGGTGTGATACAAATTCTGGGTTGTGCATATGTGGATGATTATCTTTAAAATTATTATTTTAATTTTATTTGTAAATGTTTGTATAGGTTAAACTCTAATAATTTAGGAGATGTTCTATCCATTTTTTTGTAGAAATTAGTCGAGTTCTACAATAGAACTCGAGCACCCCATGCTAAAAGTGGGCAATTCGAGGTGAAATACAGTGTAAAATGATAAGTTGTGCCTAAGAAGGTGGGGTGTGATAGATACATGAAAAATTTTGATCAAAGTTGACCTATCAAGAGTTTAACCCTATCAAATGTTAACTTTAGTTATCGTATTGGTCTTTTTGCAAAATTGTAACACCTATGTTGTCTAAAATGTGAAAATGGGTAGTGTTTACTCTATTAATTTGATAAAATTCACTATTTTGAGCTATACATAAAGTTAATGAGAAGAAGAAAAAAAGAACTAAAATGGTGAATTTGGGAAAAAGCATAATTATGATCAATAGGAATGAACTAAAATGGTCATCATATGTATTGTAACATATGTGGAACATTGGATTGAGCATTGAATGCAATTTCAAATGAAAATGGCATATAGAGTCATTTATAGCAGAAAATTCGGTTAAAAAGAACTGAATAAGTGATTTTTGGCAATTGACCTCAAACGAAGTAGTGAATAGCATGAACATGTTCCATTTCATATGCATGAGATGTGTGAAGTGATTATTTTGATATTTGAAGTAGTTTTTGTGAATTGGGACCTTTAATGATTCTTATAAGTAAGAGTTTTAAAATTGAATAGCTCATTGTAATGAATGAGTGATTATTTGAGTTTGGCATAGATAATGAACTAATTAGAAAATGTTTTCAAAATAGAAGTTGTAGATCATGAAATTATCTATCCAATGGAAGAAAAATCACTTAATTTTGATATCATATAAGGAAGTTATGACTAATATAATGAAACTATTCTAAATGACTAAAAATAATGAGATGAAGGTTATGGGTCAACTTTATTGGACTTTTATACATATTTGTAGGTGGAAAGAATTGTTAGCATAATAGTTGTATCCCATGAAGTTATCTTTCCAATGCCTTAAAAATTAGGTAATTTGGACATTGTATGTGAAAGTTATGCTCAAAATAGTTACCTATGTCAAATAGAAAGAGTTTAATGCAGCAAGGCTTTTCTCTATCACGGAAAGCTCCCAGAAAACATGTTTTTTTGGCATCCAGCGAGAGCTTGCCGTGGCAAGACTTTTCCTTACAGTGACAAGGTCATTTTCTGCTGTGGCAAGGTAGTTTTCTGCCATGGCAAGACCTCTGAAAACCCATTTTTTGGTCGTCCAATGAGACCTTGCCACGACAAGGTTTCTGTAGCACATTGAAGTACTTAAAAAATTTAATTTTTTTTTAAGCTCAAAACCCCTCCCATTTTTCATTTATTTTGTCCCCTTTTTCTTCTTTCTGCCCTAGCTTTGGAACCCATCTTGTTTAGCCCAAATTCATGACATTTGAACTTGGGAAATTCTTTTTTTAGTTAGATTATCACTTAAGCATGCCTCTTGGCTTGGAGTTTTGAGATTTGGATGAGGGAAAATGGAGGCAGTGCTGATTTCTTACAAGTGGAAGGAGCTAATGGTAGCTTTGGACGTGGACTCTAATTTATGGATGGAAGACACACTTAGATTCCATGGTAAGTCGATTCTATTAACCAAATTTGTGAATTTCTGTTAGCTAGGGTTTTGTAAATTTCGTAAACAGTGATTTTTGGAAAAAATTTTCATGGTGCATGTTGTATTAAACATGGGAGAATTATTTAATAAGTAATTTTAGTGATTTAAACATAAGAATTCATGAATTTAGCCTTGCTAGGGTTTCTTACATTCTGTGAACAGTAACTTTTTAAGGGATTTGGATATGGATTGATGTGAGAATCATAGGAAAGATGATTAATTAGTTAATTGTAGTGTTTTTGACATGCTTTAGATGTGAGAAAATCAAATTATGTTGTAATCCATGAAGAAAATAGTAATCAAAGTGAATAGTAAATTGGGGATTTCATATATAATGACATTATGCAATGGTTGGAGTAGATTAAGAACTCAATTAACTTAGTATTACAACGAATTCAATGTTAATTGAGTTGTAGAGTGATTGTGCGTAACTGAAAATGGAATTTAGGAGTTATGTCTTAATGAAAATGTTACGTTAAGTGATGTATGTTATATGTTTAACGAATTGCTTCAATAAGAAACAGAGTAGGCTTAAATTTATGATGTATATGATATATGCAGGGCCAATTGAACTTGGATTTGGAATCAAATAATTTAAAAAATTATTTTGGTGCGGTGTTATGATTTTACACTAAAGTAAGTAGGACGTTTCTTTTGGTTATATGGAATATTCCATTTATTTAATCAGGCATTTGTATGTTGGTTGGGGATAGTGCATATCCCATATTTATTAATTATTGACGTTATTTAGTTTGGAGTATATGAATGTTTGGGATAATGTATATCCCTTGGTTTGGAATACTTAATGCTTTGTTTATGGGAAGGTCAATTGATTGATGAGGAATAGTATGAATGATTTATAGAAATGATATTATGACTTGTAGAAATTGATAAAGTTGATTATGTATGTATAAAGTTCATTGGCATGCTTGAATGCAATCATTTGATGTTGAATTGATAATGTAAATGAGGATTTCATGAGTATATTTGTTGATTATTTGGGTATGAAATTTATGTGTTAGTTTTAAACATGTTATTTTGATTCAGTTTTATTTTTGAATCATGTCTACTTAGTTGCCTGGACTCACAACTTCTTATTTATTTTTTTAGCTGACAAGATAGGTAAAGAATTCAAATTGGGAGTTGGAACTGGTGAGCACGATTTGAAGGCATTATTTTTGTGATAGGATAAATTGGATTGGAAATTGTATGTAAATTGAATATTTGGATTCAAAAGTTCCGGGTGATGCATAATCATATCTTAATTGGGCTTGTATACTTGTAGTGGAAATATTTCAATTAATGTATAATCAAATATATGATATGATAGTTATATTTAATGTTGTATTAGAATGAGATGATTCCAATTTTGTATACTACCATCATAATTCAGGCCGATCTTAGGCTGTGTAGGTGTGTGTTTTAGAGTTTATGTGATTATTTTATTTTATTTGATAAATATTGTATAGGTTTGAATGGATGAAATTCAGAGGAGGCTCTGCTAGATTTTAGATAGAGCACCCCACCCTAAAAGTGGGCAAATCTTGGTAAATTTACATGAAAAAATGTAGCATCAGGCCTTGGAAGGCGGGGCGTGACAAAAATACATAAAAAAGTGGGGATAAATATGCAAAATTAATAGTTATCAAATGAAAATTGCAAATTAAAAAAAGGTTAAGAATATAAATGTAAATTGCCCTTAATGTTTTAAAAATCTTTCATAAATTATAACTTATTTCTAATAACTAATATGATGTTTCATCATTTCAAATATGTTTAGTTTAATGACATAGAACCTCATATATATTAAAAGGGTATAAAAGATGCTTTTTGTGGTTAGCTCTCTTCATATATTTATTTTTTTATAATAATTATATTTTTCTACATCATTATGTATATTTAATATATATATATATACACATACATTAGTTTTATAAACTTTGTGACTAACATAGTCCACTACATTAGTACATTATTATCTTTGCTTTTTATATAGCTTATATATTTTTCTTATTTATTATCTTTTACATCAACTCAAGTATACCCAAGTAATTTTTTTAAATTTCCCAATAGGATTTCTATGAGTGCCCTTGAGTTTTGATCAAATTACACCTAATAATATATAACTCAACTTTTTACAAGTATACTCTTAAAATTTGTTCAATTTTACCCCTGATATTACATTTCAGTATAAATTGATGAAACTATCCCCAAAAACTCATAACCCCAAAATTTAGAAAGAAGTTAAAAAAGGTTTTTATTGTATTATAATTATTTTCAATTTATTTTTTATTTTTAGCTTTTTAAATGAATTTTTACATTTTTTTTTCTTTTGTATTTCATCATGACTTATGAGTTTTGCGGTTAATTTGTTAATTTACACTAAGTTTTAATATCATTTACTCACTTAAAGGGTTATTTCCTTATAGAATATATAACATTTGGTGTATTTGTAAAAGACAAAACAAACCTTGAGAGTACACTTGCAATGAGCAAAATTATGCGGTGTCAAGTACAAACTTGATCAAAACTCAAGGGAACCTTGAAATTTACTAAAATGTTTATTCATTGAATAACTATAAGTCCATAACAAATATATGACATGGGCATGGTTTGGATGCATTTTGACTTTGGATGATAATAATGAAATAATTTAATAAAATAGAGAAAAGCCATCCATGTGCATTAATGAATGGTATAATGTATGGTGGTTCATATTCCCAAATATTAAGTTAAAAATGATGGGGATTTTGTATGTATATGTCTTAAGTTTGGCGATTTTGTACTTTTTGATCCATGAGTTTGAATTTTGCATATCCATACCCCAAGTTCGACACAAATTATGCAAGTTATTTTTTGTTAAAGTAAATTTATACTATTCCAAAATTAGGTTAAATGACAAAAATGCCTTTTCATTTGTCTTAAGCACGATATTTTGTTTTAAAATGAAAATTTTCTCTTAAGATAATCTTATCCATATAAAAGAAATACTTTCGAAGGCATGGATTTTAGATTAAGGAAAAAATTTGATAGATTCATTGTTACTCTTAAAAATTTATTAAAAATTTATTGTTCATATTTTTCATTTTAGACAATATTTAAGTTTTAGATAAAAGGTGATAATAAAGATGATAGTTGACTTAGATCTAAGAAAATAAAATTAAATGAATTCAAAAACCATAAATATTATACAATCATATAAAAGAGCATTTTTTTCATTTAATATATTTTTAAAAGGCATCAAGTCATTTTCTAATGGAAGGTAACTTTATGCCATTTACTTTAAACTTAATGTCTGAATATGCAAAATTGAAACTTATAAGTTAAAAAGTACAAAATTGCAAAACTTGAGGCATAAATATGCAAGAACTAACATCCACCTTAAGTGCTTGTTTTGGTATAGGACCAGACTTATAGTGGTCGATGTTATCAAAGTCCTTGTTAAACCAATTACACTAGTTCAAGGCTGTCCACACTATAGTAGTTGGTGTTATAAAAGTCCTATCTAACCAATTACTAACCACAAATAAAAGGAAATAATAATCATATCTAGCAAATTTATATTACAAGTTTCATAAAATATAAGATATAATAGTCTTTAACATTCTTTTTGAATGGCAATCAATATTATCTACCCTTGTACCATGAACTAATGCCCTACTTGAGTTGTATCCTTTAAAAAATAAAATAAACATGAGGTGAGTCACAAACTCAATAAGAAGGGTAGATAAAATTAGCACACGTGTCAAAATAATTCATATCATGTACTATTAGTTGTACATTGTACTATTAAGTCTCATCCTAGGCTAACCCAATAAGGCAACTCCACTGGCAATGTGAAACATTTCTTTGCATTCCAGACCACTTAGGCTGCCTACTCATAAAGTGACTCAATTGGCAAGCTTAACTGGTCTCCTGTATTCCAAGCCACCTAAGCTAGCCCATTCATGGGGTAGCTCCACCGGTAAGCTCCATTAGTAGCGCTATTAACAAAATAATCTGTTCCAATATACATAATCTATTGAGCATTAACAAAAAAAAAAATCCATCTTAGACCATATCTAGTCTAGTTTGGCAAATCACATATCAATTCTAAGATAATAAATTTCATTTATCATGGTTGCCTAATAAAATATGATGATCTTGTCTCTATTTGGGCAATCTGACCCTTCTCATGAGTCCAAAATGTCCAAAATCTCTAAAATTGACTACCTGATCAAAATCAAAGATCGTGGAATTCAAAAACCCTAGACAGTGGTGCTAGTGTTCACTAGTGGAAATCGCCTAGGCCATTAACGCTAGGCTAGCGTACCTAGATCATCTCTCGCCACCTAGGCCTACTTGCTTGGGCTCGCTTGGTGTTGGGCTTGGAGCCTGGCTTGCTAGGCGCTGGGCATTGACCAGTAGTGCTGGGCTTTGCCAGCAACATTGGGCTTAGCCTAGGCTAGCCCAAACACGAATTCCAAGTAGCTTGAATAAGGGTGCTATGCAAAAATTCTAGGGACTTTGTCCCAAGATGTACATAATGGAAAATTATATTTTTTTGTATTTCTAAAATTCCAAAACTCCTGAAATTTCATCACAGGTACTAAAAATATAATAATCTTTCCATAAGGTCCATTTTTAAAACTGTAGTCTAGAAATAATCAAATTTATGAAAATTTCATTTTCTGAAATCTTCACTTTTTATCATTCAAATAAAATCATTCAATCCAGAGATTTCAAGATATTGAATGTGATGGTGGCAGAGCCAATCGATATGCAACTCCATCAATGGATTCCAAGATATTGAATGACATAATAAAATAAGGACCTAGCTTTCCTTTTACTTCAAATCTCATATATGAGACTTTTAAAAATACATGCTATTTAATTGTAAATTGAAGATCCCAATGCTTTCCATTTGCATATTTCCTCTATCTGTCATATGCAACTATAAGATGTTGTTTGATTACTCTTATTGCATCTATAGCTTGCTGGACTAATTTGGGTGCTAATAGGTTTTCCTTACCAATCTCTTCCCAATATAGAGGTGTGCATCATCTCTTACCATACAAGGCTTCAAAAGGAGCCATGCCAATATTTGCCTAATAACTGTTATCATAGGCAAATTCTACCATTGACAGGTGATAATCCCAGGACCCTCCAAAAATCCAAGACATAAGTATGCAACATATCTTCTAGGATCTAAATCATCATCTCAGACTGACCATCACTCTACAAGTGGTAAATTAAACTTAGGTGCAATTCTATCCCTATTGCCTTTTGTTGCAAACTTTGCTAGAATTCTAAGATGAATCGATGATCTTTGTTTGATACAATTGAAATAGTTACCCCATGCAATCTAACAATTTTTAGCATCTATAACTCTGCCATCTGATCCACATTGGAGGTGTAAAACCTAGAGTGTTAAAATTTTGGATAATTATGTATGAACATATTGCAGTTGTTTCTTTATGGCTATAAATGGGGATGAATTGGAGTAAGCAAAAATTTTATTTCATTATGTATAAGAATGATTGTGAAAATTTTGAAAATGTTGTTATGTAATGAGATCAATTAAGAGCTCATGCATTTGGATATGATTTAGACTTGATTGAGGGAAATAAATGTGTATCAAATGTTATAATTATGTGAAAAATATATATGATAAAGACACGGAATAAATATGTGGAGGAAAATCATGTAAAAAGGAAGAAAAATGGGGTAGATAGGTGGGCGCCAAATGGTGGCCACTGTGCTAAAGCGTGAAGAGGCAGCGGGTAAGCAACATCCATCAAATTAGATGCCGCGATGGCCAAATAGATGCCACTGCATTGGCCGGTGAGTAAAGTTGATTAGCCAACTTTTTAAGCTCTGTCTCATTTTGTTTTACATCCCATCCATTTCGTCCTCTTCCTCACACTCAACCCTCATGCCCAGACCCTGTTTAGCCCAATCTCTTGCTTCTTTTGTTAGAAAAATAAGAATTTGAAGTTTGTAACCCATCATTTATACCCCTAATATCAAATTTGAGCCGTTTGAACAGTGGAAACTAGAAGAAAATCTAGTTTGTTGCAAATGGAAGAAGCTATTTGGAATTTTAGGCTTAGAATCTTGTTTGTGAATGGAAGCCACGCTTAGAATTTGTGCTAAGTTACTTCTCCCCAACTGAATTTGGACTTTTTGTAAGCTAGGGTTTCATACTATCTATAAATAATGAAATTTAAGTGAAAATTTATGGTTTATGGGTAATTACCATGGGAAAAATGATTAATGAGTTAACGATAGTGTGTTGGGACTTAATTAGGCATGAGAAATCATGAGTTATGTTAGTTAGGGTATCATGAACAGTGCTCTAGGAGGAAATAGATATGAATTAGTATGAGAGTCATGGGGGAAATGATTAATGGGTTGATTATAGTATTTTTGAGGCAATTTAGATTGAGGAAATCAAATTATGTTATTGTTTGTGAACTATAGAAAGGGACTTTTCTATATATAGAGTAATTAAGCTATAAGTTAATGAGGTTAAAAGTTTAAGTGGCTTGTTCTTATGGTTAATCACATGTTAAGTGTATTGTATGATGAGTGTACATGGTTAGAAATGTAATTCCCTTGATACACTTTACTAACATGTTATCATGTAAATGATGCAGATGAATTGCTTGATGAAATGCACAATGAAAATGATCATGTGTAAAGAGTTTGATTGCAACCCTAAAATCTCGATGAAGTGAGATGAGTGACTAGTATGTTTTGGAATATAATTCTCTATTAAAGAAGTTATTTTGATATTACATATGTTGGATATGAAAACCATATGTAAATGGCAATATTTAAATGGAATGAAGGTAATGCAGAGTACATGAATGATTAGTGAGTTGGACAAATAGTGACATTTAGAAATTTGTCAAGTAGAATTGAAATGACTTGAATAGAGTTGTCCTTGTATAAAAACCATAGTTAACCTGAAATATGATACATGTGTAGGATTATTTACGCATGGATGGGAAGCTAAAGAATTGATAAGGATCTCAGAAATGGTTATTCATAAGGTAAGTAGGCATTGTTTTTGTTGAATGTATGGATGAGGATAGCAGTTACCCTATTGTTTTTGCTGAATGTATGGATGAGGATAATAATTATCCTGTTGTTTGAATCTGGGCATGTATGTATGATTAGGGATAGTGGATATGCCATCATTACGTGTTGACTGGTTTTTATTATAGTATGTGGCTGTATGATACTTGGATGGATAGGGATTGCAGATATACCTTTATCTACATGATTAGTAACTGTTTTGATATGAATAAGAGATTACTTGGTATAGAAAGTACCCCGTGTTGTTATGATACTTATTCTTCCATATGGATGTCTAGATAAAAAGGGATAAAGAAGATCCCAAACTTGTATGGATTGTTGATTGATAGGGATAAGGATTATTCCATGATTCTTCTTTTGTTATATATGGGTGAATGCAGGAATTAATGGGGATTGTGAGTATCCCAGAATGTCATATATGATAATTAAATAAATATAGACGTTGATGGAATGAGAAGCATTCCAACTGTATTTGATATAATGGCATGAGGTTGTGCTTGAATGACATAGTTATAATATGAGATGCCCAGAACGATTTAGACATGATGTGAGGTGCCTGGATGGTAAGATGATGGTTATGATTGCATATGCTTGAATGGCGTAGGTTGTTGTATGGGAAGTATGAGGATTGGAGCCTCATGAATATATTCATGGTGTGATTATATTGTCAAATTTTATTCATGCTTTGGTTGCAACATGTGGTTTATGATTAATTATTGTTTGCTAACATGCTTACTTACTGAGTTTGCTGGGGACTCACACTTCCTTAGTTTAATTTTTAGTAAACAAGTCAGGTAAAGAATCCCAACAGTGGGTTGAGGCTTGTGAGCAAGCATTGAAGTTTTTTTTTATGGCATGGTGAATTGAGGTTGTAACCCATCGATAAGTGAATTTTATTCACTTATATTGTGCTTCTTTATACTAACTTTTAGCTTGTTTTGAGTCATGTTTAGTCATATTTAGTTAATTCATTGTATTTTATTTTATATTTGCTTGTAGGAATATAAATGCGGAAATCTTACTGAAAACATGGAGAAGAAACAAAGATCGAAGGATGATTTGCAATGTTAAATGAGTGAAAGAATATGTGGATAGCAAGTCAATATTGTAGCATTCAGCCAAAAGGGTAGTAGCAAGTTTTATGCCACAACATTGAATTATATGTTGTGATAATCGAATGGAGGTTATAATGCATGAAATGGGTAGATGTTTTATGCTACAACATTGGATTCCAATGCTATAGCACTTGAAATTCCAACAATGTGCTATTTTTTAGAATTTTTAAAAGTTGCGCAAGATTTGTTTACCATATGTAGAGCCTATTTTAACCTAATTACATGGGGTATAAATAGGACTTAACCACGTGAAGAGAAGGACTTTTTGGCAAGCAAAGATAGGGCGAACAAAGGAGAAGGCTGAAAGTGCTACTTAGAGGAGTTTTTCTGCTATACGTTTTAGCTCTTCTTCTTCTCCCTTTCTTTTGGAATTATGTTTAAGACAATGTTTAGTATTTTTCTTGATTATATTATGAACTAAACACTTTATTCTAGGGGTAAGATGTAACCAAATTATGAATGTTTGGTTTTATCTTTTTTAATTCAATTTGTTATTTATTCATTATCTATGTTGAGTGTCTAATTCAAGTTTAATACTTATGAAAGTGTGCCGGCCCTTTTAACATGAATTGTGATTTAATTTGAGGTTGAGAAATGATAATTGAATTAGATAATGATTAAATACCATGAGATTGTTATGATGATAGAGATATCCATGAGGCTTGTGTAAAATTATGAATTTCTTAATCTTAATGCATCTTGGTTTGTTCAGAATTTTCACAGAGATGTAGGAAACTTGCTAATTGGATAAGTTGTTATGACATAAGAAAGAATAACAATTATAAAAGAGAAATTTGTTATCAACATAGGAATAAGTACTAATTGATTAAATTGGATCAAAACTAAACATGATTAATTTGGTAAAGTCGAAAACCCTAGATGTCTTAATCATTGAATTCTTATTTGTTCACCCTTTGCTCTTTGTTAAAATTTAATTTGTTTAGATTTCCTTATTTCTTTAATCCATCTTTTCATCAAATTTAATCTTTTCAAACAAAATTTAGAGGTAGAATACTTTGGTAGTTGGTAAACTTAGTCCTCATGGGAACGATCTCCTACTCACTCTTTATTACTTGTTGATGATATGTACACTTGCGTTAAAGAAAATCCATAATAAGTTTTTGGCATCATTGTCGGGGATTATAGTTTTTTCCAATATTAGAATAAATAAATTTAGTTTTGCTTTGAATTTTTTTCTTTAAGTTTTATTATTCATTGCAATTTTGTGCCTTTTTCAAAAGATTTTGTTAGTCCCTAACTAAATGTTAGCTCAAGAGGGGGTGAATTGAGCTTCTAAAATTTTAGCCAATAAAAGACTATATGTGCTTTAAAATGAAAGAGTTAATAATAAACAACACATATATAATATTTTTATAGTGATTCGACCCTTCCTGGGTTCCTACTCCACTTCTCTGAGTCAGTCTTCTTCACTGAACTCAGGTTCCACTATAACACTTGTTGGTTTTACAAGCTCACCAATAACTTACTGGTTTTCCAAGTTCAATAGAAACTCTTACACGTGCTTTTCAAGCTTACCAACTAACTTATTGGTTTTTCAAAGCTAACTAGAAACTTTTACAAATAGTTGGTTTTATAGAGCTTACCAACTAACTCTTGGTTTTTTAAAATGATTATACAATAATAATACCTCTTATTTAGGCTAACATTACAAAAGCTAAAGCTTAATTAAAAGAACAAAGTAAGCAATAAGATCAGATTCAAACTCCTTTTGAAGTTGATGTTGATCTGATGTTGAAGATTTTGAATGCTTTGGCAGTGACATAGTAGCTGGAGTTGAATGATAGAAAGTTGTGAATGCTCTTCTCTTAATTGACAAAATAATTTTTAGTGTAATCTCTCTGTTATTTTTGATGTCATCTAAATTCTTTTTATATAAGATTTGGAATTTTAGCCATTGTAGTCTTTGGCACCATTTTCAATTTGGTTAGGGAGGTTTGGTGACGACGTTTGTGCATTGTCGAAATTCAGAAATTTTGAGTAGAGTGCTCATAACTTTTGTGCTTCAATTTATGCCTTAACAGAGTTTTTGGAGTGGTTTTGCGAAACTTTTGTAATAAGTGAATTTTTGGCAATATCCTCTTCATAAATTTTGTCCATTATCTTAATCTTCAATGGATATATTTAGAGCTTTAGAAGAGCTTCTAAGCAGCTTCTGATTTACTTATGAAACATAGGCTTTGATTCTGATATTTTCTTTGACTCATGCCTTTTGGAAAAATGCCTTCTAATAATTCTTTTGTGCAATGTCAGCATTCTACATTGCTTCTTAGTAGGCTAAATCTCTTTTAAGTTGTTTTTGAGTAGCCTCTGATTTGCCTGTGAAGCTTGGACTTTGCTTCTATATATCTTCATGATTTATGTTTTACTTGAACATATTTCTGAGAGTGCTTCTATCTTGATTTTGCAAGTGAGTCATGGTTTCTACACTACTTTTGTGTACCATGATATGTTCTGCATTACTTCTGTGTAATATTGTTTTGCTTCTGCGTTACTTTTGCTACTCTAAGAATTCTTCTAACATGGTTTTGATTAATTGAGTTGTATTCTGGGTTGCTTCTTGTGTCATGACAAAACTTTTGTGTTGCTTCTGAGTAATAATACAGTCATTCTGAATTGCTCCTGTGCATCATTGTATTACTTCTGACTTGCTTTTGTGCATCTTCTATTTATTCGATATTGCTTCTAAAGAAGTAGTGGGATGCTTCTAATGTAGTTCTGAGTTATATCTGGTTACTTCTGAGTGATTTTGCATAACTTTTGATTTCTTCTTTGCTTCTAATCTTTCATGCTAGGATTCTAAGTAAGTTCTTAAGTGACTTTTGAACGTCTTTTTATTTGAGCATTCTTTTATTACTTTCCTTAGTCTGTTTTGATATTAATAATGCAACACTTGGAAAGTAATTTTTTAGTACCTTAATTCTTCACTCATTTATTTTTTCATCATCAAAACTAATTTGTTTAATCTCATTCATCATCAAAATCAAGCTTAGTAAAGGGGTTAGACTTAATAGATTTGTGTTGAGCATCATGGTCACCATACAAGAACACATTAAAAACTTCTACAGGCATCAGCAGAACAACCCATACTCTGACACATACAATCCAAGATGGTGCAATCACTCCAACTCTTTATGGAGAAATAATTTGGAAGTTTCTCTACTTCATTTGGCCAACATTACAAACAAGCATTCAAATTACACAAATAAATTCATGGTCAATACAGAGAAATTCTATCAATTGGGAGTAAATGCTATTCAAATTCCTCAAATATTATGTGATTTTGATCAAGGCAACCATCCTAACGAAGAATGTCAAGTCGGACATCCATTGAAAAAAGGTAGATTGGAAAATTGCTCTAGCTGAGATGGAAAATACTATGATCAAATTTTTGAAGGAGACAAGGATCAATTTGCATAACCAAGCTACTCAAATTCAGAATAATCTACACGGATTCGGAACCTTGAAGATCTATTGGCTTAGATAGCCAATATGCTCAGCAATCATTAATAAGAAATTGTTTATGAAGATTCACTTGAAGCATGTCTTGTTCAACCAAGTGACTAAGGAATTGGAAATCAGGAGATAGAGGAGTGTGAAAGTTCATAGAGGCAAACCCCCCATATCCAAGATAACAAACACCGAGATTTGAGGAGCAACTCACTAAAAATCCTAAGCCATCAATTAAAGAGCCTTTGATTCTTAAACTCAAATCCTTACCTTTTTGTTTGAAATATGATTGAAGAATTTCTTCCTTGCTAGTAATTAATTCTTCTTCTCTTACCAGTATAAAGGAAGGAAAGTTTTTACGGATACTACAAGAATAAAAGTGTGTATTCAATTAGACAATTGAAGATATCAAGGGAAGAAGCCCTGCATTTTGTATACATCGTGTTATTGTCAAAATTGACAAAGCAGGGGAGAAATTTAAAGAGAATAGATAGTGGTGAAAATTCAAGCTAAAGACTATAAATTAGAACTGCTTTTCATCCCTTCTCTCTTAGGAATTTTTGTTATTTTTTGTTTTGTTTTGTTCTCTCTTTATGTTTAGGTTCTTTTTGGTTTTCTTGATTTTAAATGATCCCTTTAAGAGGCCATCAAAAGTTCCTTTCCATCATCCAGGCAATCTCCATCCATCATCAGATGAGATCACATCCCCACAAGGGAGTTTCTTTCCCCTTTATCCATTTATTTTAACTTTGAGGACAATGTTTAGTTTAAGTTTGAGGATGTTTGGGGATATTTGCGGATCTTCATTCAGTTTTGAGCAAATTTTTTTAAATCTTTTTGATAAGCTTCACTTTTAATGACTTAGCTAAGAAAATTCAAGAGCAATTATGCAAAATTGTTGAATTTGAATATGTTGGATTGATGGATTCTCTCTTGATGATCATTAACATATGCTTAGTTTTTGATTGCCATTACACATGATTTAGAAGGAAAGATAGATGCTATCTTGTGATTTAATGATTCTCATAATAAGTCTTTCTTTTTCATGAATGATGAAATTTTATCGAGCACCTTTGTTATGATTATGCAAAGTGTATGTGGATTAGTTGATAATACTATGAATTTAGTGATATATTTTGATTGACATAAGCATGCTAGAACTTGTTTGATTATCCCTCAAGGTAAAATTTAAGATAACATATTTACTTGGAAATGATTTAGGCATTCTTTGATTAATTTGAGCTTTTCGAGCTAAGCTAGTACATTCATATCACTAGTGTCCCCTTTGAGCCTTATTGAATGAATGACATATTCAAGGCATATGAAAGACCACTATTTAATTTTCTTTCTATAGCCTCATCATCCAAACTTATTCAGCCTGAAAAATCATTCTTGACTTACTAAGAGATATAATTTATACACATGGTTATTGAGAAGTATGAGTAAAGTAAAAGAAGATAAGTTTGGGGGTACTGAAAAGAAGAATGCCAAAAAGGACAAAAAGAAAAGATTTTACAAGGATTCATACTTTAATTGGGGGGATCACATCCTAAAGAACTCAAAAGAAAATAAGTTTAGAGGTGTGGCGGTAATATAGCTCATAAAAACAAAAAGAACCCTGAAACAAAAAGTCAAGAGAGTGAATATTTATGTGCAATGATAATTATAATCTCTTAATTTGTGAATCCTTGTACATTTCCTTTTGTTAGCTAAACCCAGGGCCCCATTACAAGCTTAACAAAGACCTATTGATTCAAGTTAAAAGAGTTGTCTACATTAGTGGAGTGGGAATATGAAAAGTAAGCTTATGAAAGATTTTATGAAAATCATTAGAATCATTGAATTGCATATTGTTGATTGAATGACATGTATATAGCATGAAATTGACAAAACACACACACACACACACACATTCTCACTTCATGGAGGGATTGATGGACTATGGGTTACATGAGATTACTTGGCAAGTGTCTTTAATGAATTCTAAGTTATGTGTACATGTGTAATTTATCTAGCATATTCTTGATTGATTAAGAGAGACTATCCTTACTATTTCATGAGATTGGTCACTATTTTGCTCAAGGATGATCAAAAGTTAAGTTTGGGGGTGTTTGATAAGTGAATTTTATTTACTTATATTGTTCTTCTTTGAACTAACTTTTGGCCTTTTTTGAGTCATGTTTAGTCATATTCAGTTAATTCATTATGTTTTATTTTATGTTTGATTGTAGGAATATGGATGCAAAAATCTTAGTGAAGACATGAAGAAGAAACAAAGATTGAAGGATGATTTGCAATGAGGTTAAAGGAGTGAAAGAATATGTGACAGCAAGTCAATGCTGCAACACAGGATTTTAATGCTGCAACATTCAGTCAAAAGGGGAGCAACAAGTTTTAGGCCATAACATTGAATTATATGTTGTGACATTCGAATGGAGGTTATGAAATGGGTAGCAGTTTTATGCTGTAACACTTGAAATTCTGGTAATGTGTTATTTTTTAGAGTTAATAAAAGTTACTCATGATCTGTTTACCCTATGCAAATCCAGTTTAAACCTAATTACAAGGGGTATAAATAGGACTTAAGCATGTGAAGAGAAGGACGTTTTGGCAAGGAAAGATAGGGTAAATAAGAGAGAAGGCTGAAAGTGCTGCTTAGAGGAGTTTTTCTGCTGTACTTTTTAGTTCTTCTTCTCCCTTTCTTTTGGAATTATGTTTAAGACAATGTTTAGTATTTTTCTTGATTATATTATTAACTAAACACTTTATTCTAGGGGTGAGATGTAACTAGATTATGAATGTTTGATTTTATCCTTTTTAATTCAATTCGTTATTTATTCATTATCTATGTTGAATGTTTGACTCTAGTTTAATGCTTGTGAAAGTGTGCCGACCCTTTTAATATGAATTGTGATTCAATTTGAGGTTGAGAAACGATAATTGAATTAGACCATGATTAAATACCATGAGCTTGTCATGATGATAGAGATATCTATGAGGCTTGTGTAACATTATAAATTTCTTAATCTTAATGCATCTTGGTTAGTTCAAAATTTTCTCAAAGATATAGAAAATTTGCTAACCAGATAGGTTGTTATGATGTGAAAAAGACTAACAATTACAAAAAAGAAAATTGTTATCAACATAAGAATAACACTAATTGATTAAATTGGATCAAAACTAATAAGATTAATCTGGTAAAGTTGAAAACCCCTAGATGTCTTAATCATTGAATTCTTGTTTGTTCACCCTTTGCTCCATCGTTAAAATTTAATCTGTTTAGATTTCCTTTTTTCTTTATTCCATCTTTTCATCATATTTGATCATTTCAAACAAAATTTAAAGTTAGAGTACTTTGGTAGTTGTAAACTTAGTCCTTGTGGGAATGATCTCTTACTCACTCTCTATTACTTGTTGACCACGCATCATGTATTTGTATAATTGTAGTTGAAAGAAGTTAAATGATGTATAATGAGATATATTAGCATGTCATAATAGTGTATATGTAAATGAGATTTGCATTATGGTCTAGTGAGTTTATTGCCATCATGATACCACTTCGATTTGAGGCAGCTATGGGTGCGTTGGTGGATTATGTTAGTCCTTTTTAGTTAATGAAATTATAATTTTATATGATAAATGCATGCACAAGTTTAAATTTATATAATTTAGGGTAGATTTTGCCAGATTTTTGGTAGAATGTTTCCCTTAGGAAGGGATAAATTATAGGGAAATGGTAAAATGCATAGGCCATTAGGTGAGGCATTACAAGAGGTCATCAAGTATAGTAGAAAAAGAGTCAAATTTGTAAGTTGATCCCCAATTACCTAGATTGCATCACATTGTGTCTAGGTATGAGGCAAGGTAGTTACAAAATTCATAGTGATGCACTCCCATTTCCACTTTGGAACCTGTAGAGGCTAAAATAAACTTATGGGCCTTTGGTGATCCACCTTAACTTACTCACATACTAAAATGCTAAGCCACAAATTGAGTAATTTTCCTTTTCATATTATTCCATCAAAAGTTTCCTCTAAGGTCTCTATACATTTTAGTATTACCCAGATGTATGGAAAACCTCAGTTGATGTGCCTCTTCTAGGATCTCTTGTAAAAGATCGTGCACACTGGTTACTACCAATCATTTGTGGAATAATAGAATACCATTTGGTCCATACTGAAACTTAGTTTGTTATCCTTAATCTAGTTTATCACAAACCTCCTAAACAAATGGATCTTGTTTCTAAGTTGCCTTGATTCGATCTACTAGTGTTAGTCTGATTTGTAGAGCACACAATCGTCTCACCTCTATTGGAAGCAATACCTTGAGCTGCAAACCTTCCATCTAATGGATCAACTATATCTGATATATGATTAGAGTTGCCATCCTTGCACTAGACTTATGGTTCAAAGCATCTGCCACCACATTAGCTTTACCAGAATGGTAATAGATGGTGATGTCATAATCCTTTAATAGTTCCTACAATTTTCTTTGTCCAAGATTCAACTCTTTCTAAGAGAACATATACTTGAGACTCTAGTGGTTAGTGAAATTTTTTGTATTTTCACCATATAGGTAGTGCCACCAAATTTTCAGAGCAAACACTACTGTAGCAAGCTCTAAGTCATATGTATGATAATTTTGCACATATGGCTTCAATTATACTAAAGCATACGTAATTATCCTACTATTTTGCATGAGGATACACCCAAGCCACTTTCTAGAAGCATCACTATATACCACAAAATTACCCTCATGTCTAGTATAGTCAACACCGAAGTTATGGCAAGACTGTTGGTGCCGTGCTATGGCTAGATTCAAGCAATGTACGAAAGCAATTCAAATACACTACATAACCAATCACACAAAAATTCAAAACACAGAGTTTATAGTGGTTCGACAATCTTTACCTACTCCACTCTCTAATTCACAATTACAGACTTAGGTTCCACTAGTCAACTTAATCCCAAAAGCTACAGTGGTACAGGTACTCTATTCTCTGGACTTATGCTTCTAGGTGACAATATAGATGAATCACTTACAAACTCTATAATGATTCAACTATCTCTTGATTTTTAAGCCAAACCAAGGTGCAATCAGCATAGTAAAGAAGATAATAAAAAGAAGCTTACAACCAAATCAAATTTTAGGTGACTTTAGTACTTCAATTAACTTCAGATTATCCAACTTCATTGACCTGCAAAACAGAGGTTAAAATTTCCTTATGATCTTGACTTCTTGATTTTCTCTTACTCACATAATAAGATCTCACTCACTCTATCACACACACTTTCTTCAACAAATCTCCCATTAATATAGATGTTCAACTGTTGAGAGATAATCTCTTAAAGGATATTGAAGAAAATGTCAAACAACTTCAAAATTGAATTTTTGTAACTGCCAACAAAGGTCCCAAAATCATCAATGTTTTCTTTCATAAAGAAATCTGTTAAACTTTAACTTCATTAGATTCCTCCTTGACTACAAATCCGTTGAGGTTCTGACTGAGTTCAAACTTTACTTGATTTGCATCCGTCAATGTTTAACTTCACTGGATGTATTGCTAACTTCAAATTTGTTGAGGTTATGACCACAAATTGTCGACAGATTCCTCCATCTGACGTCTTGCTTCCTTAACCTGTTTCCAAAACTTGTTTACATTCTTTCCATCATATTTAATCAACCTATTTACATGCATTTCATTTCATTCTCGCAAATCAATTACATTTACAACAATCTACTCTACATGAAATGTGTATCATTATCAAAACACATAGCAAAATACATATATAACAAAACTTATTCCTTCCATGTTTGTTCATCATCAAAATAAGAGTCAAAAAATTCTCCCCTTTTTAAATGATGACAAAGGTAACTATGGATGAACTTAAAATAACTTTCCTCTCCCTACCAATATGCTTATTTCTTTGCCTTTTTGTCATAGTAAAAAGAAGGGAATGCATAAATGCAGAGCATGCACATGAATTATTTAAACAAGATGCAGAATATGAACATAAAGTCATAAGTGTGTGAATATCAATAGTAATTCAAAGAGTCAAGCAAGTGAACTTAAACTAACAATAAAGACAAGATAAAGTTAAAGTATCTTCAATTGTAAAACTAGATATAATGTTTCTTCAAGGCAAGTTCTTTTTGAAGGAGATGACTTGTTCTTCTTGGGAGTGGAGTCTAATTGATTAGCATAGGAGTATGCATGGATTTGCACCCCTATGTATGCCTACAAGTCAGCTTTGAGAGATCCCAAACTAGTTGCAAGTAAAGCTTGCAAGGTGGAAATGTCAAGCAAAGGAGAAGTCGAGGTGATTGTGACATGGGGTGCAAAAGAAGGTGTGGGTATATTGGGAGTTGGGGCTGGAGTGTGTTAAATGTCCGGAGATAGTCACTGCTGAATCATCTCCAGGGTGAGAATCCTTCCCATTCTTTCCTTGGGAGCCCTCCTCTTCTTCTAGATCATGTTCTTCTCCCAGAACATCTTGAAAAAAATTCTTCTTCACCCTCATACTCACCTTCAACTTCTGCTTCATTAGCATGTCTTGTTGTTTTGTCATCTTGCATAGGAATATCCTCTTCACTGCCTCTAGGGACTGCTGAAATCAACCTCCACTTGCCATCCTCATACTTAATATACCCGATCCTTCTAAGAGTGCCAATATTTATTTCATTGTAACTTGATAGACAGGTTGGAACATCATCAGATAGATTTATTTCATAATGTTGAAATATCTAGTCAAGTACATAGCATAAGGAAGGTGTCTATTTGCTCTATCTTTTTGATTGAACATATATTGTAGCATTGCATCCACTAAATCATATTCAAATTATACACAATGTAGTAAATCAACAAACATTTCTAGATGATGAGCTCATAATCCACCATATTTTAATACCTAAATTCATATGTTTTGGATCTTCATTTAATATTATTTTACAGATTATAATCACATTTGATGAAATATTATATTTAATAGAGTTATTTGGTTTTTTAGGTAACGAAGCTGAATGTGAAAAACACCACTTTGACACCATTTATGGTACCAATTGAGACTAATTTAGGAAAATTGATAAATATAAAAGTTGACTAACTTCACATTATCTATCCAAAAGTCAATAATTATTATATTTGGAGATCATATGTGGAATTTATGGCCATAAAACTATAACTTTCTCTAAACTCAGTTGAGTTTCGGATATGCAGAAAATGTATCACTTTTAGTACAATTTTAGTATACTTGGAGGATGATTTGGAAAACATTTTCTACATGAAAGTTGTATATATTGAATTTATATTTCCAATGCATTAAGAATCATATGATTCCAAGATCATATAAGGAAGATATGGTCAAAATAGTCAACATATGTCTAATGAATAACAACTTCCAAGCTATGGCTTCCATTTCCTAACCACGAATTCCAACTCATTCAAGGTAGTTTGTAGAGGCGAATATTTCTAGGTCGTGGCTTCCATTTCCAAGCTGCAGCTTAGGCACCAGTTTGGATTTTTACCTCCATCTGTGTTGGGTTTTTAAGGTAGTTTGAAGAGGCTTTTGGGGGAACTTCTTTAGCTAGTTTTTGGGGGTCTTTTGCTAGGTTTCTTAGGGCTTTTTGGAGTGCTTTTGGAAGGTTTTGGAAGAGAAGAAGATTGGGATTTTGAAGATCAAGAGCAAGAGTAGATTCAAGGATTGGAAGTCAAGTTGAAAGGGGAAAATCTTAAGTTTTCTTTATTTCAATTATTTTCTTTCTTTGTATCTTGGATTTTATTATGAGGATTTAAACTCTGATAATGTTGAATGACTATTTGATTGATTTATACTCCATCATGAGTAGCTAATCTCCCCCTTCTAAAGAGAAGATGAACTTTATGTGTAGTTCATGCATTAATCAATGATTTGCTCAATTGAGATTGCAATTTGGTTTTTTTGTGATGTTTGGTGTTTAATGTTTTCAATTGATTAGACATCTATCGAATGATCATGTATTTAGGGTTTGACACTTAGGAGAGGTAACCCTAAATAGGATCTAGGTATCACAACATAAATTCATAAATGACTCGGGAGAGCTTCCAGGCTTTATGAAATCAGTCCAAAGAATCCTAGATCTTAATGCATTCTCAATGTTCTAATTTTTATAGGGATATCAAAATTAGAATGTTAGGAATACATACTTGACTTGGCACTAGGGAGAGGGAGTTGAGTGTTGTCGCATTCTCAATTTAAAAACTGATGCAATTATCAATCGATAATACATTGAGAACACCATGAATGAAGCATAAATGAAATCAATCCTCTAGAGTTTTCATACCCAGATTTATTCTATTTAAATCTATCCATTTTATTTTTTATTCAATTATTTATCTCTTTGTCATCTAGATAATGTTAGAATTATTTATGGAGATAGCTAGTGAGTAATAAGAATACTCAATTCCTATGGATACAACAACCCTCTTACTACTATACTATAAAAATTGACATCATGCACTTGCGGTATAATTTGCAGTAAACAATACTTATTGCATCATGTCCTCCATTTCTAGGGAACAAACAATGTGTCACTATATGATAAACTAGTTTGAACTCCATAGAAGAAAATTCTTTGTTTGTAAATCCACCTTTCCTATTTGAGAGAGATTCTTTCCAAGCCAGGCATTCAACAACTTCTTTTCTATCATAGGTTTTATCAGTTAAAACATATGGCCGTTTCATAATAGTTGCAAATTCTTCAGCTATAAACCTTATTTCCTTCCCTCTAAGATAGGTGGTGTAAACTCCACAATCTCCTTCTTCTTCTTGGAGATAAAAGTAAAATAGCTTATCTAGTTCATCATATATCATTAACTTCTCTTCCAAAAACTCAAAAATGCCAAAAATCCTTAGCCACCTAATAAATTGAAACCCTTCATATTTAAAGAACATGTAATTACAAAACTTATCTTTTGTATAGTTCTTACATCTAAATTTCTAGTAGAACTCAATTTTGTCTTTCTTTGATCTGAAATTCTTCAAAGATGAGTCTACTTGGACTTATTTCTTGGGTAATGATGTGGATTTCTTTTGTAGTGGAGTTGGGAATCTTTTTCTAGGATTGTATCTTCTTAGTATTGGCATGGATAATTTTGGAGTAGCTTTGGAGTTTTTGGGTAATGGAGAAGGTTTAGTCTTGGAAGGGATACTTTTCCCATGTTTTGGTTTGGGAGAAGTATGAATGGGAGATGGTGATGATTCAATGAGAGTTCTTGGCTCTGATTCTTGGACTAGTTTAGAAAATGAAAATTGTGCTTCATCAACATCAATTGGATCATCCTGTGTAGTTTGTCTAGCTGGAGTTTCAGAGGGTTCTTGAATTGAAATTCCTCCTATTCTTCTTCTTATTTTGGGAGGAGAAGGTTTAGGTTCAGAGGTATCCACCAACTTTCTCTTCCCTTTCTCCTCATATGTGGCCTTTATTGACATAGTAACCTTCTGTCAAAAAGACTGAAATGAAGATGACATTTAGGAATAGTGAAATCCAATGCTTAAGTTGATTTAAATCAAAAGGAAAGGCTCAAGCTTATTCAAGTCAGTAGGTTTGAACAATAAGGGATACAATGCAAGAACATATGATATGGAATAGAATAAGAACCAAACTCAACATATATGTAAGTATATGATAGGTTCAATGACTGTTACAACAACATCTAGACATTCTACATTGCAATAATGTTTAACCAAGCAATATCTACTTTTATAGAATAAAAATAAAACCAACTACTAAGACATTCATTTAGGTGCAAGAAAGCAATGGAACAATAAGAATATTGATGAGAATAGGGGTTGCTAACAACAATCATGACATAATCCATGAGATTTATTGAAAAATAATGAATAATTATGTTTGTGACATAGATTTGAATGGAGATAAGAATGAATGTTAAGAATAAGAAATAAAAACTGAGATCAACCCAAAAATTCAAGAGTATTTAAACTCAAAACACATAAACCGAGCAACTCCTCACAACATAGATATTTAACCATAATATCCATGTAATAAAATGGAAATATATCAAAAATAAAATTCACATGAATGAATTTTAGACATAAATAGGGTTTTTGTGATTTTAGAAACCTTAAAAATCCAAAAATTTTGAATTTTCTAAGCATAACAAGGAGCTTTTCAAAATTCCTTTTCAAACAACAAAGATACATGCTTAATCATCTTAGGGCATCAATTTTGCATGAGAAAAACATAAAAGAGTATAGGGATTAAGAAGAAAAACTTCAAATTCATGTATTTTATGGCAAAAATGAAAAATCCAAAGAAGAATTTTGAAGAGCAGAGCATTACCATGATTTTGATGACAAGGAATGGAAGAAATCGACCCAAATAAGTTCAAAAGAGCAATGGAGAGGCGTAAGGGCCTTGAGGGGATGAATGGGTTTTTCCAAAACAAAAGACCTAGTTTTAGGGAAAAGATGAGTAACTGTCCTGCCCAAATCACGCATTTAAGTTATGCTTCTTGCTCTAAATCCATCGACATTTTATAAAATAGATAAAATTCACATATATATATATATGTCTTTTATTTCATGCATGTTATGCATTATGCAAATGGATCAATAACACCTAGCTCTCTCCTAGTTTGCAAAAACCTATTAGTAGGAAGTGGTTTTGTGAAAATGTCTTCGAATTGATCTTCGATAGGAATAAATTCAACAAAAATGTCTTTTAATTGAACATGGTCCCTAATGGAGTGATGTCTTATCTTAATGTGTTTAGAACGTCAATGTAATACTAGATTTTTAGTCAAAATTATTATGTTTGTATTATCATATTCGATAGGAACACATGCAACCTCAAAATCTTAGTTACTTAACTACTGTTTCATCTAAAGTATTTGTGCACAACAACTAGCAGTAGCTATCTATTCAACTTTAGCTATTGATAATGCAACTGTACTTTCTTTCCTAGAGTACCAAGATACAAGCATACTACCTAGGAATTAATAAGTGTCACTAGTACTTTTACTATCCACTTTTTATTCAGTATAGTCAGCATCAAAATAACCAACTAAATCAAATGATGAACCTCTAGGATACCACAATCCTAAATGAGATGTTTCCACAAGATATTTAAAAATGCATTTGACAACAAAAAGATGTAACTCCTTTGGATTTGATTGAAATCGAGCACACATACACATATAAAACAAAATGTTAGGTTTATTGGCAGTTAAATATAATAAAGAACCAATCATGCTCCTATATAACCTTTGATCTATACTTTTACCACTTTCATCTTTGTCTATTTTATACTTGCACTCATAGGGATTGACATGCATTTTAAGTATTTCATTTTGAACTTTTTTAACATTTCTTTGATGTATTTTGTTTGTGAAATGAAAATACTTTCATTAGTTTGTTTTACTTTAAACTAAGGAAAAATGACAGTTCACCTATCATACTAATTTCAAATTCATTTGTTATCAAATTTTTAAACTTCTTGTAGTATTTTTCATTTGTAGGACCAAAGATGATATCATTCATATAGATTTGTATAATAAGAATGTTCAAATGAATATGTTTAATAAATAAAGTTGTGTCAATCTTACCTCTTTGAAACTTCTTACTCAATAAAAACCCACTAAGTCTTTCACACCAAGCTCTTGGAGTTTGTTTAAGACCATACAATGCTTTTGTGAGTTTAAAAACATAATCTAGATGTTCATGATCTTCAAAGCCAGGAAGTTATTTAACATATACTTCTTCATTTAAATATCCATTTAAAAATGCACTCTTTACTTCCATTTGAAATAATCAAAATTGTTTAAAAGATGCAAAGGCAAGTAGCATTCTTATGGCCTCAAGTCTAGAAACAAGTGTAAAGGTCTCATCATAATCTATTTCCTCTTCTAGGTAATATCCCTATGCTACTAAATGTGCTTTATTTCTTAAAATAATCCCAGATTCATTAGGTTTATTTCTAAAGATTCATTTTGTTCCAATTATAGACTAATCATTTAGTTCTAGAACAAGTTTTCACACATTATTACATTTAAACTGATATAGCTTTTCTTGCATTGCTCTGATCTAGTTTTCATCTAAAATGACATCTTTCTCTGTTTTGAGTTCAATGTAAGATAAGAAAGTAAAATTACCATAGAGATTATGAAGTGAGCTATGAGTTCTCACTTTGTCTTGTACATCTCCTATGACATCCTCTAATAGATGATACCTATAAGTATGAACTGGATGGGATGGTATGGGAAGCTCACCTTCACTTGCCTGTTCTTCATGAGTTTCAATGTTTTCATTAGGAGGATATGATGATTTAGCTTATGGTAAATCATTAGATCCTTGCTGAATTTCATTTAATGCTTCAAAGAAATCAAATCTCTTGTTATCATCATCTACGTCAACAACCTTTCTCAACCAAGAGTTAGTCTTATCGAATTTTACATGGACTAACTCTTCTACCATGTATGTTTGGTTATTGTAGATTTAGTATGCTTTGTTAGAAGAAGAATATCTTAGAAATATTCTTCATTACTTTTCGTGTCAAATTTACCAATGTTATCATTTTCATTATTCAAGACAAAGCATTTACAACCAAAGGAATGAAAATATGCAATGTTTGGCTTTCTAGCTTTCCACAGTTCATAATAAGTTAAACATAATTGATTATATAGCATGCAGTGTTTATAGCTTTAGCCTAAAATCTATGAAGAAGATTTGCACCAATCAACATTTTTCTAGCCATTTCAATCAAACTCTATTCTTCCTCTCAATCAGTCCATTTTATTGAGGAGTCCTAAGTGTTGAAAATTTTTGAGTTATTCCAAGTTCATCACAAAAGTTAGTAAATTGACTGTTGTCAAATTCCTTTCCATGATTACTTCTAATTGAAAGAATTCTTGTACCACTTTCATTTTAAACTTTGTAATGAAATTTCTTGAAAAGCTCAAAAGATTCATCTTTGCCACCTAGAAACAGTACCCAAGTATATCTTGAAAAATCATCAACAATTACATATCCATACTGTTTGACACTCAAACTTTTTTTTGTGTAGGTCCAAAAAGATCTATATACAATAACTCAAGAGGCTTTGTAGTGGAGATAACATTTTTCAATTTGAAAGAAGCTTTTGTTTGTTTGCCAAATTGGCATGCATCACAAACATGATCCAAATTAATCTTCATTCTTGGTAAACTTTTTATAAGATCAAGTTTCATAAGCTTCTTGATTATGTACATGTTGGCATGTCCAAATCGTTTGTGCTATAATAAAGCCTCATTGTTTACTGCAGTTAGACATTTTACATGATCTGTACTAAGGTCCAAAGTATACACATTTCCATTACACTTTCAACAACATATACTATTTCCTACATCATTGCAAACAATACATTTATTAGAATTAAACACAACTTCAAAATCTTTGTCACACAATTGACTTATGCTTAAAAGGTTGTGTTTAAGACCTTCTACAAAATACACATCAATAATATCCATACTTGAAATGATTACCATACTTATTCCCTTAATTATTCCTTGAATATTATCTCCAAAAGTTACTCTACCTTTATCTTGAAATGACTAACTTTTAAACAAATGCTTGTTTCCTATTATGTGATGTGAATATCCACTGTTAAGGTACTGACTAGATTTTATTTTTGAAGTTAAGCATACCTGAAAAAGAAAAACTCAAGTTTTTGGTACCCATATCTTGGGTCCATGTTGGTCAGGTATGAAAATAGTTTGTTTAGACACCTAGATCGATTTTATCCCATTCTTTGCAATCTTTTTACTATACAGTGTAAGCAACATGCCCAAATTTATTACAAAAATAACATTGCCTTTTGTGAAAGCTGAAAGTTTTCCTTCTGAAATATATGATATGATTCTAATAGTTTAAACAATTGTGTTCCAACTGACTGACTGTATTTCTCAAAGAAGTATACCATTGTTTCAACTTTTGACTTTCATCCAACAATTCCTTTGAGTTGATTTTCTGATTTCAATTTTGAATACTCATAAAAAAGAACATTAAATTCTAGTTGTATTCTCAGTATTACTTCCTTTTGAATATGAAACTCCTTTTTCAACCTTGCATATTTTTCAATTACCAACTTTGATTCATCAACAAGTGCAATATGTTCTTTTTGTAATTTAGACAAGAACTCATCGTAACTTACCTCACCTGAAACATTGCTCTCTTTTTCTTCATCTTCATGTGCAATTAGACCAATATGACACTCCTCATTATCAGATTTAGAATCCACAGAGATAGATGAGTCATTTTCATACCAAGCTCCAAAACTAGGATTTTTAGGTTCTTCTTTCTATCCTTTTTGACTGATGGACATACTTTCTTTAGATGGCTACTTCCACCACAATTATTACAAGTTAGTTCCTTGTCTTCCTTTTTGAATGAGGTTTCAGTTTTGAATTTTCTATGAACTTTCTTATTCTGCACTCCTCGAGCTGCTGCAAATCTGTTCTTAATCTTTTATTTGTTTGAAGAAATTTTTTGAAACGACGAGTGAGCATAGCAATTTCCTCATCTTCTTCACCTGCATCAAGATTAGACTGATTTGAATTAGCTTTTAAAACAATAGATCTCTTACCTTTTGATTCGATTTCATTCTTCTTGATGACATGTTCATGTGATAGTAGTGATCACGTCAAGTCATTAACTTTCATCTTTGAGATGTCTTTTGCTTCTTTGATAGTTGTCACCTTTGCTATCAAAGCTTTAGGTAAAGATCTGAGTATTTTTTGAACTTCTTCCTTCTCAGTATTATCCTTTCCAAGACCTTTCGATGCACTGATGATCTTGGTAAACCTATGATTCATCTCAGTAATGGATTCTTTAGGAAACATAGTAAACAGTTCATAATCACGCATTAAGAGGTTCATTTTTGTTTCTTTTACTTATGATGTGCCTTCATGGGTACTTGAAGTTTCTCCCAAATATCTTTTATAGTTTTACAAGTTGACACCCTTTCAAATTCATCTTAAGAAATAGCATAATACAAAAAGCTTTTAGCTTCTTCATTTGCAGAGCTTTTCTCTTTCTGTTCTACTATCAAAGTACTTGTTTTTCCTTTTGGGGTTGTAAAACCATATTCAATAATGCACCATGCAGATATTTATAACCTATTAAGAAACTTTGCATTCTTAATTTTCATAGAGGATAATTATCTCCAGTTATATATGGAGGTCTATTTGCAAATAATCTCTCTGGAAAGCTATTTGATCGGAATGGAAATATACTTTTTCCATTTCTACCATTATTGTTATTGCCACTTTCATTGGTGCTTGTTGAAGCTATAAAATATCACTTTGAGTAATACAAAGATAGCCCTGATACCACTTGTTGGTCCCATGCTATGGCTAGATTCATACAATGTATAGAAGTAATTCAAATGCACTACACAACAAATCACACAAAAAATCAAAACACAAAGTTTATAGTGGTTTGACACTCTCTACCTACCCACTCTTCAAGTATCATAGACTTGGGTTCCACTAGTCAACTTAGTCCAAAAGTTATAGTAGTACAGTTACTTTGTTCTTTGGACTTACACTTCTAGGTGACAATATAGATGAATCACTTACAAACCCTATAATGATTCAACTATCTCTTGATTTATAACCCAAACCAAGGCATAATCAGCATAGTAAAAGAGATAATAAAAAGAAGCTTACAACCAAATCAAATTTTAGGTGACTTCAATATTATAGTTAACTTCAGATTATCCAACTTCATTGACCTGCAAAACAGAGGTTAGAATTTCCTTATGATCTTGACTTCTAGATTTTCTCTTACTCACACAACAATATCTCCTCACTCTAGTGCACGCGCATGCGCCGCACACACACACACACACACACACACACTTCCTTCAACAAATCTCCCATTAATATAGATGTTCAACTACTGGGAGATAATATCTCAAAGGATGTTGAAGAAAATGTTAAACAGCTTCAAAAGTGGATCTTTATAACTTCTAGCAACGGTCCCAAAATCGTTGACGTTTTTCCCAAAATCTGTCCATCTTTTCCTTCATAAAGAAATCCATTGAAATTTAACTTTGCCAGATTCCTCCCTGACTATAAATCCATCAAGGTTTTGACTAAGTTCAAACTTTGCCTGATTTGCATTCGTCGAGGTTCAACTTTGCCGGATGTGTTGCTGACTTCAAATCTGTTGAGGTTCTGGCCACAAAATATTGACAGATTCCTCCATCTAACATCTTCCTTCCTTAACCTATTTCCAAAACTTGTTTACATTCTTTCCATCATATTTAATCAACCTGTTTACATGCATTTTATTTCATTCACACAAATCAATTACATTTTCAACAATCTACTCTATATTAAATGTGTGTCATTATCAAACCACATAGCAAAACTTATTCCTTCCATGTTTGTTCATCATCAAAATAGGAGTCAAACAAAGATGATATTTTAATTCTTGGAAACTCCTCTTACATTCATTAGTCCATGCAAATTTTGTATTTTTGTGTGTCAATCACGTCAATGGCACTGCGATACAGGAGAAATTTTCTATGAACCATCTATAATAACCAATCATTCCCAAAAAGCTATGGATTTTTATCACAATAGAAGGTCTCTTCTAGTTTATCACTGCCTCAATATTCTTTGGGCTACAGAAACCCTTTCACCATTGATCACATGCCCAAGGAAAGAGATACAGTCAAGCCAAAAGTCATTATTTCTTTAGCTTTGGCATATAATTTATTTTCCCTTAGGACTTGCAATACTAGCCTTGTTAGTCCCTTTAGTGAGGCACAACCTAAGAGGGGAGGGATAAATTGAGTTTATAAAAATTCTAAAGAAGACTCCTTGAAGATAGAGACCCTCTTAGTAGTTCAATAAATAGAATAATGCGAGTAAGAAGGCAATCACATAAAAGACACAAAACTTTATAATGATTCAAGATAAATTTTCTACTTTACTCTTCCAAGCACTCTCTTTAGTGACTTAGGTTCCAATAATTTAATGGTATACAACACAAATTAGTGAACACCACACTCTTCTTGATTCCAGCTAAAGGGGGCTTAAAGCAGTTAGTAAATTGATTGTGAGTCAACATTCAAACAATCAAAGTACTCTTCCTAAGTTTGATCTTTAATACCAACTTAAGGTACAAATAAGAATAAATGAAGAAATTAGAATTACACTGATGAGTGCTTCAATCAATGCATAGGGGAAGACTAAAGAATCTTGAATGACTTGATTTGACTACAAAGAGTGCTTCCCAAGTTGTAGTTGGTAGCCTTTAATGATTGCATTGAAGGTTGAGAACTTGAAAGCTTTTGTACTCTTGTTGCTTGAGAGTAAATGAAGATTTTTGCTCTTTTAATGCTTGCAATAACCTAAAAACATTCTCATTTAACTCCTTTTATAATTGCATTCAAAATCCACATGTTGGAAGGTAGGTGGAGTGCATCAAATGTGAGGAAACATTCAAAATTTTTGATCATTGAAGAGGCAGGCGACTATGGCATTTGACTATGATTTGGCAAGCAATATGGTAGGTGGTTTTGATGTGGCTATAGTTGATACCTTGAATTTCCCCCAAATCCAAGTTGATGTCAATTGGTAGGTAGTACTACAAGCGTCTATATTCCAGCCAGTACGTGTAGGCGGCTTGGGTTTCGCAAGGCTCTTCTTCTTTTGATTTGGCAAGCAGTATCAGATATCACCTTTGGATTACTCTTGCATTTGTAGGTGCTACCTGTAGGCAACTGTGATGTGACTGTGGATGTCCAGGAAGGAAACTTCCTCCTAAGAACACCACTAGCAGTATGGCAGGTAGTTGTGGGGTAGGCGGATGGTGTGGGCAGTTGTGCTTTCGATTGTAAACCTGCACTTGTTTTCATAAGTTATTTGATATTTCCATTTAACCTTTTACGAGTTTATTAATCATCAAAATATGGACTCATTTAAACACTTTCTAACTTATGTCATTTAAAAGCCTCAGTTGCTTTGCATGCTATTCTCAATCCTTGGAATACACCAAAATGTCATCGATAAATACAACCACATATTAGTCTAAGAATTGGTGGAACACCTAATTAATCAGGTCAAGATATGTCTAAGAATTGGCGGAACACCCAATTAATCAAGTTAATGAAAGCTATTGGGGCATTGTTAGTCCAAATGACATTATCAAGACCATACCAAGTATAGAAGTAGTTTTTGGTATGTCTTCTTCTCAGATCTTTAACTGGTAATAACAGAATTGAAGATCAATCTTAGAAAAAAAATTGATCCTTGTAGTTGGTTGAATAAATCGTCAATGTGAGGAAAAAGGTTTTCATTCTTGATAGTCATCTTGTTTGGTTGTCTATAGTCTATGCATAATTAAGACTACCATCTTTCTTTTTAATAAAAAGAATTGGAGCTCTCCAAGATAATACACTAGGATGGATGAATCTTAGGTCAAACAATTCTTGTAACTGCTCTTTTAGTTCCCTCAACTCTACTCGAGCCATACGAATAGGTGGTTTGGAGATTGAACTTATCCTAGGGACTAAGTTAATAGAAAACTCAATCTCCCTATTTGATGGCAACTAGTGTAACTCATTTGGGAATACATTTGGAAATTCCCACACCATGAGAATGTTCTCAAAATTTTGGCATTTTCTCCTCAACTGTTACCGCTGCCAATAGAAAACCTTTCTAGCTTTGTCTTAACATCTTCACTTTGTGTTTTCAATTTTTGCATTTGAGCTCTTAAATGATGATGTCAATCATGACTTTTCATTTCAATGATTGATTTTCCTTCTTTAGCTTGAAGTTTGTAGATTATGAAGATGATTTTGATTTCTTATCATTCTCCTTCTTCCATGTGCTCATTTCAAGCCTTTTTTTTCATACACTTGAGAGATTCTTGCACTTTTTCTTTCATTAGCAAAGTCAAATAGATGTGAGCTTTATGCAGCAGTTCAATCAGTGCAATTCCTTTCTATCGTAATATAGCAAAGATCTAGATTGCTTAGCAAAATAAAATACACTTCATTATTTTGAACAAATCATTCATTACTTAAACAATTTTCTTTTTTTATAAATATTTTCCTTTTTCCTGGGTGTTTCTAAAATTTCGTTTCAATTTTGTAACATGAATTTATTTGATTTAGCTTCTTCTAATCTACGCTAAACTTTAAGGTTCTATTCATGTTCTCAAGAAGCTATATTAGATACAAACAAAATCATATCAGAAACAAATGAGTAAGTGGTTTAAGTATGGACAATAAAAGAATATAATGGAGTTTGGGTTTGAGTTGTCATACCTGCACTTATCTTTCCTTTGTCTCTAACTTGTTTAAACATCTTCTTCATCTAGTATCAAGAAGCCATTTATCCTTTGATGGAGCTCAATAGATTTTTTTTCTTCATCTTCTTTCTTTTTGTTGAATTGCTCTAAATGTTTGCTTTCTGTTGCAAGCCCACCTTCATAGATTTGGCTTCTTCATTCTTTTATTTCTCTGCATCACTTCCTGCCAAATCTTCTTCTTGAATCTCAATCTCTTCTTGAGATTGCTTCTCCTCAAACTGTGTTTGACTCTTGTTTTGAAGATGAACAAACATGAATGAATAAGTGATGTGTTTTATGTGGATTGATACACATTTTTATGTAGAGTAGATTGATGTCAATGAGTGTTTATAATCATACCTTGATTGTCGGGAGTATGGATTGATGTGTATATAATCAATGAGTGTGAATGATTTGATGGAATGAATGTAAATAGGTTTGAAAACAAGTTGAAGAAGTTACCTAACTGACCAGGAAATCAGTTGAAGTTTTTGGTAAAATCCATGCACGTTTTATGTCAAAACATTGATGGTTTTAAAACAAGTGATGTTCAACCTCGACTGATTTGGAGTCAGAGACTAATCCGGTGAGGTTGAACCTTGACGGATTTTCTTGTGAAGAAAAACATTGATAGTTTTTAGTAAAACGTCGATGTTTATGGTCCATTGCTAGCAGTTACAAGATCCAATTTTCAAGCCTCTTTAACATCTTCTTCAACCTCTTTTGAGAGATTATCTCCTAGCAGTTGAATGTCTATTTAATGGAAGATATGTTGAAGAATATGTGTGACTTCAAAGTGAGAAATCTTGAAGGTGACTATGAGAGAGAGAATCAAGAATTCAAGATTACCAAAAGAGTGAAACCTCTGTTTTGCAGGTGTATGAAGACAGGAGTGATATGAAGCAGTGAAGTCAAGGTTTACGAAGACTGAAGTGATATGAAGCAGTGATGTCACCTAAGATCTATACTAGTTGTAAGATTTATATTATTATTTCATTATGCAAATTATACCTTGGTTTGAGATGCAAACCAAGAGATAGTTGAATCATTATAGGGTATGAAAGTGATTCATCTATATTGTTACTTGGAAGTGGAAATCCAAAGAACAAAAAAAATTATATCACTTGTAACTTTGGGATTAAGTTGACTAGTGGAACCCAAGTTTGGGAGTTTGACTTGGAGAGTATAGTAGGTAGAGAGTGCCGAACCACTATAAGTTTTGTATTCTTATTTTTATCTGATTATTGGTGCATTGTATTCAAATCATTTCCTCTTACTTTGTATTTTACCATAGCACGGGACTAACAAGTGATATTAGAGCTTTCTTTGTATTGCTCAAAGTGATCTTCTATGGCTCATCAAGCACCAATGAAAGTGGCAAATACAATAATGTCATAAATGCAAATGGAAGCAATTGATTTGCATTCTGATCTACAAGCTTTCCAGAGGGATTATTTGCAAATAGACCTCCATATCTAATTGGATATAATTACCCACTATGGAAATTAAGAATGCAAAGTTTTTTGATGGGTTATAACATGTCTCATGGTAAATCATTGAAAATGGTTTTATAACCCCAGTAGGTAAGATGAGTACTTGGACAACTGAACAAAAAGAGAAAAGCTCTGCAAATGAACAAGCTAAAAGCTTGTTGCATTATGATATTTCTCCAGCAGAATTTGAAAGGGTGTCAAATTGTAAAACTGCAAAAGATATTTGGAAGAAACTTCAAATAACCCATAAAGGCACATCTCAAGTTAAAGAGACAAAAATGAATCTGTTAATACATTATTATGAATTATTTACAATGCTTCCTAATGAATCCATTACTGAGATGGATCATAGGTTTACCAAGATCATCAATGCATTGAAAGGTCTTGGAAAGGATATTACTGAGAAGGAAGAAGTTCAGAAAATTCTTAGATCTTTACCTAAAGCTTGGACAACAAAAGAAACTATAATCGAAAAAGCAAAGGATCTCTCAAAGCTGAAGGTTGATGATTTGATAGGATCGTTGCTATCACATGAGTATGTCATCAAGAAGAATGAAACTGAATGAAAAGGTAAAAGATCTGTTGGTTTAAAAGCTAATTCTAATCAGTCTAATCTTGATGTAGATTATGAAGACAAAGAAATTGCTATGCTAACTCACCGATCCAGAAAATTCCTTCAAACAAATAACAAGATGAAAAACATATTTGCAGCCGCTTATAGAATTCAAAATAAGAAAGGTGATAGAAAATTCAAAACTAAAACTTCATTCAAGAAGGAGGAAGAGGAATTCAAATACCATAACTGTGGTAGAAGTGGACATCTAAAGAAAGTATGTTCATCTATCAAGAAGGACAGAAAGAAAAGTCAGAAGCCTCAAAGTTTTGAAGCATGGTGTGATAGTGACTCATCCATTTCTCAAAAGGGGAGGGGAGGAAATGAAAGGGAGAGGAATGGGAGAGGGGGGATCGTTTGGAGGGTTTGAAGAGGAAACCCCCTTGGTTAATCACTTAAGCCATACCCTATTTAGTATAACTACCACTCTTGAATTTTCAAATTTGATAAAAATGCACTCCAAATCACTTGAAACTTTGGAAAGTGCATTCCCTCGCATTATCTATCACAATTAAACATTATTCATGTCATTAAATCATTATTATCATGTCTTGATCAAATTAAGGATCATTAACTCAACTACTTGATAATTAGGCCTCAATTGACACATCCAAATATCAGACTCATGCATCATTTGTGTCATAACCCAACACTTGAATACACTAATGACCCATGTCTATAGCTAGGCCAACTCATGACCATATCCTAATTACACTATCTTGGTTCCATGACCAAGTTTTCAATGCACTAAGCCATCTTCTGACTCATGTAGTCACATATGTAATCAACTCATACAAACACATTGCAATTCCACATCATACACATACCCTAGCCTCCACGAGGCTTCTATACACACAAATAATCATATCACACAGTACATGAAAATCTCACAACAAGTTCAAGTAACTCATGCACACAACTATCATAAAACAAACACATACCCACACATGGGAAGGTTCTTACCTTCAAGCCCAAGGTGTCATAATTGTGAAGACACGAAAATGGTGTTTAAATTGCATCTTCAAAGGCCGTGCTCCATAAAGACTAATAGAAGATCAAGGAAATGACAAGTTTTACCTCTTCATTTCAATGGGGGACTAATGTTAGGGAATTCTAACACCGAATATTCACTAATTGGCTAATACCACACCATGTCAAACTCCATCTGCTAGAAGGACACATTCAAGAACTTTCCTAGATGAATTCAAGAATGCACTTTTGCGGGATTCCTTGTAATATGGAGTTCTATCTGCATATGGATTGCACAAATTCTAGTGTACATAATTCTATGTGACCCTGCTCAAGTATGAAAGGACTAGGTATGCATCCCTAGATACACAAGCTCTTATTACTTTTGCATCCTCTCTCAAAGGGTCTTATGTACTGACTTGAGCAATGGAGCATTTATGCCGGGAACACCCCTGACGTTCTCTAATATTTTCTCAGTTTTGTAGGGCTCTTGTTAAAGATTTCCTAAAGATCGATTTGGGGACAACCCAAATAGCATGGTTTTATATCTAAACAGTTGATGTGAACACCATGTAGACAAGAGTCAAACCCATTAAGATAAACTAGCTAAATTCTACAATTGCTTTCTCACACTTGGCAAAAGAGAATTTAAATTTTTTCCTATTGTTTTTATTAGAATGACCCCGTGAGTAAGCAAAGATGAAATATCAATCCAAGCTTAGTTCAACGTGATCCAAGCACTAAAAACTATAAAATTCAAAAATTAATTACAAAACAAGTGCTAACTGAGGGCAAATAAAAAGAATAGGTTCAAATTAAGATTTATGAAAACTTTTAGTCTTTTCCCATATGTTTTAATTAAGATTGTCTGTAAATCAAAAAATACTTTGAGCTTTAGTCTTTTCCTATACCATGACTCTTCAAATGCTAGTAGCTTTGGAGACAAGGTATAAGCTTGGGAATGACAAGTGGTCTCACCTCCTTTTATGATTATTGTGTGTGACTAACATTGGTCATGAGCTAGTTATGGCAGTTTAAATACAACCACCCCCTCTAGGATCGTTCGATCCTGCAAGAAAGTAGCTCTCTGTAGTAACTCTAGTCCCTTGAAGGAGCTATAATCGTAGGGAATGATATCCCACAAGAACCATAATCATGCAGTGTAAATAATTTTCAGGAGGAATTATAATTCCATGGTGGGAGAAGTATTCTGTAGGATCCACAATCTTGTTTTAATTTAATGTTTTTCATTTAAACTTTTCATACACAAGTCTTTAATTCCACGTGAAATGCATGAAGCTCCAAATAATATAGCAACCAAATATAATAAATGGAATATATATAATTTTTAATGTATGGGTCAATATATGATATCCAAAATGACCAATACTTTACATAAATCTTTCATGAAATTGACTTAATTTCAAAAAATCAATCATGATGTGATTCTCTTTATACTATTTAATGAATCCAAGATCATCATGCATTTTTATTAATCTTAGATTTGCATGTGAATGATCTCAACGCCAAATGCTCTAATACAACAACTTTAAAATTTTTCATCAAAATCCACAAGCACCGGACTTGATTTTGATATGCTCAACTTCACAATAGATAGTCAGGACAAAGACAAAATCCACAGATCCTTCGTATGCCTTCACCTTAATGTTTATGCAAGCGATGGCATCCTCACATGTGCTTATTAAAGTTGCAGAACTAGGATGTTCTTTGTTATTGGCCAAAGCTTCCTCCCTATTATAGAACCGTTCATAACATCTTTTCTCCATTTGACCATGTTTAAGAAAAGTGAAGCATGAGGATTTTAACTTTTAAAGCCCGTTTAAGTCAAAAAAACAAGCAACACATTTTACTTATGGGACCATTTAGTAGATCCTCCTAATAATAAAAGCTTGTTTGGATAAACATATTTGAAAGTAGGGGCGTAAATTGCCTTAGGGCCAACCGAAACCAACCAACCCCATCTCGATTTTTCTTAAAGTTGGGTTGGAATTTTTAAAAAATAAGGTTGAAATTTAGGTTTAGCCCAATCCAATTTCGAAATAAGGTTGAATTGGGTTGTAGCTATTGCAAACTAGCCTAAATTTCTGTTAAGATTATTGTGTATGATTTTGATGAAAACAAAACTTGTCTTAAGACTTAATATATTATAATGATGTTGTTAGTGTTGGGATTATTGTATGATTTTGATGAAAATAAAACTTATTTTAGATTTGGTATATGCTAACGATCTTGATTAATTTAGGAAGCTTGACATATAGTTAAGTATACTTGAAGAAGTATGTATTCTATTGAGAAATCATTTATGTAAGAATATTTGCAAATCATTGGAAAATGAAGAAAACCATTATGATCCACATTGCAATTAACTTAGTTTATCATATTATATTGTGTTAGATCATATTTACCATTGTTAGGACAAAAGCATCTATTTCATAGAATGATCATACAAAAACAAAATTTGCTTGAATAAGTTTATGTTTTCTAAAACATGATTAAAATTGATCATTCATGCTTTATAACTTATGCAAACTTTATATAAACAATTATATTATGATTAAAAATATCAAAGTAACAAAGTAGCAAAATTGCAGAAATTTTTAATTACAGGAGCACTACTATAGTGATTTTGCTATAGTAAAATGCTATAGTGGCTACTATAGTATCGAAAAAAGCTCTGCTGCAATGAGCTTTGAGCAAAGTTTAGCTACAATAGTTGCGACAGTAAAGTGCTACAGTACCACTATAGTAAATTAAGTACTCAAACAAAGAAAAAGACAAAGTTACTACAAAACTAACTCGAACAAAGCTTAGCTACATTGGCTGCTATAGTGAAGTGCTACAGTGAAGTTACTACTTGGACAAAGCAAAAGACAAAGTTGCTGCAGAATTAACTTCAAACAAAGTGATACACTAGCTGCTACAGTAAATTACTACAATAACCTTTGGCCGAATTTCTAGGCAGACAAATTTGCTTGAAATTAACTTCGAACAAAGTGTTATCTCTATGAGTGCTACACTAACTCTACTATAGTAACATTGTTATTGTGGTTGCTATAGTAACCTTTGGACAAATTTCTAGGCAAACGGATTTGTCCAAAATTAACTTCAAACAAAGTGTCGTCTCCACAAGCACTACAATAACGTACTATAGTAAAAAAATGCTAATTTCAAACAGTTTGAAGATTTAATGCTCTGCAAAAAGGTTTCCATTTTTGAGCAATCATCCCCTTCTCTGTCAAGAACGATGTTACAAACTTTCCAATAGTTAAGAACCAATTAGAAGACAATGCATTCCAAAGGAAAAAATTCAGAACAGTCTTTTACATTAATGTTGCTCATCTACCTCCATTTCTGCATTTAATGAAACCCATCTTTCCCCTCAAATGGTCAAGTTTCTGAAGAGAGCTACTTAAGGAAAAGAATAGGGATGTTTTAGAGGAAATGTAGAAGAAAGAGGATTAAGCTTAAATCTTCCACAAATCTTTGCAATCCAAGGCCAAAGAGCTTTAACTTTCAAACATTCATTCAAAAGCTTCAACTTTTAGAATCTTCAAGACCATCTTCTTCAATACATTAAGAGAAGGGCTTCTGCAACACAAAGGGCCACTTAAATCATCATGTCTTCTCCTGTGCTTACATTAAGAAATTTGTAAAGAATGCTTAACCTTCGTATTCTTATATCTTTGTAATTGCCTTGAGATGGTAGTGTGAACCAAGCTCAAGAAGAGTTATGACTGTCTAAGTATAGACAAGAGCTACACTGTTACCTCCCCTTGAACTAAAATCTAAAAGGAGGCTGGAAGTATTAGTTTACGCCCCCTGGAGCTAAAATCCAAAAAAGTGCTGGGAGCACTGGTTTATGCCCTCTGGAGCTGGAATCCAGAAGAGTGTTGAAAGCACTGCAATCACGCCCCCTAAAGCTGGAATCTAGAAGAGTGCAAAGTGCATTATTGTATTTTTATTATATAAGATAGTGGAACCCAAGGCACAAAGAGTGTGTGCTCTTGGAAAGGTGGAGTAAGGAGGTTGCCCGAACCATTATAAAAAATTGTGTTGTTTGTGTCTGTTATTTGTAGTTGCTTTACTTTCCTTGAACCTTACTGCTTTATTATTTATTTCATATTGCATAACATAAAAGCAAGAAAAGAGAGAAATTAATCTTATAGGGGTTGAGTAAGAAATTTTTATAAATCCAATTCACCCATTCCCTCTTGGGTTAAGTCACCCTACGAGACCCAATAGTTAAATTAGGAAGTTTGAAATGTAGTTAAATATGCTTGAAGAAGTATGCATTTTATTGAGAAATCATTTATACAACCATATTTGCAAATCATTAGAAAATGAAGAAAATCACTATAATCCACGTTGTAATTAACTTGGCTTATCATATTATGTTGTGTTGGATCATATTCATAATTGATGTGTTTATAAGAATGATCATTTCATACGCAAGAACAAATGTGCTTGAATGAAGTTTATCTTTTCTAAAATAAGATTAAAATTATTCATTCATGTTTAACAAGTTATGCAAATCATATGTGGATAATCATACTTTTATTGATAGAAAATATAAAAATATATATCTAGGCTTGCCAAACAAAAAGTGCATAAAATTAAGGTGTAGGTCCTTAGCCAAAAAGCTAAGACGCTCGCTTCTATTGCCTGCTATGAAGCCAATATCTCAAGTTGCCCCAAAATATCGCCTATAGCCCTCTAGGAAGAAGTAAACTCAATGGACTATCATAGTCAATCTACTAGCCGCCTAAGGATATCGCCTTCCATATAGCCGATTTGATCAGCCACCTCCTAATATCGCCTTCAAGGAAGCCTAAGGATAAAACACATATCTAAAATAAGTTTAGTAGTGCATATCAAAAATGAGTTTTTTAATAAAAAAATTATTTTATTAAATTGGCTAGGCCAATTGTGCTTTAAAAAAATAAAAAAAAATAAAGCAAAACACCAAACAAAACTTTGTCAAGCCAGTTATGTTTCAAAAAACTAATAACTAAAATACCAAACAAAACTCGGCTAGTTACTTTTAAAAAAGAATTAAAACCAAAACACTAAATAAAACTCTACAAGTTATGTTTTGAAGAAAAAATAAAACAAAACAAAATATTAAACAAAACTCAACTTGTTCATTTTAAAAATATATATATCAAAACATCTAACAAAGTTCAGCTAAGCGAGTTGCATTAAAAAAATTAACTAAAATTGTCAAACAAAACTCAACCAAGTTAGTTGCGTTTAAAAAAAAATCAAAACACTAAAAAAAATTGAACTAACTTGGCCAAGTTTTGTTTAGCGTTTTAGTTAATTTTAAAAAAATGCAACTAGCTTAGCCAAGTTTTATTAAGTGTTTTGATAAAAGAAAATTTAAAAATACTAAACAAGCTAATTTGTTGTTAAATATTTTGGCTATTTTTTAAAAAAAAAATTGCAGTTGGCCTTATTTTGTTTGGTGTTTTGGTTTTAGATTTTTATTAAATGCAACTACCCGAGTATTGTTTGGTGTTTTTGTTAAATTTTTTTTAAATGTAATTGGCTTGGCCGAGCTTTGTTTAATATTTTGATTAATTTAAAAAAAATGCAATTGGCTTGGCCGAGTTTTGTTAGGAGTTTTCATAATTTTTTTTAAACATGAACAAGTGTGAGTTTTGTTTAGCATTTTGGTTAAAAAAAATTTTAAATGCAATAGGCCAGACAAGCTGCATTTTTAAAAAAATGAAACTAAACATCAAACAAAACTCGTTTAAAAAAAAAACCACAACACCAAACAAAATTTGGCTAGTTGCATTTTTAAAAAATTAATTAAAAAATAAACTAAACTCAGTTAATTGCGTTTAAAAAAACTTAACGAAAATATTGAACAGAACATAGTTTGTTCGATGTTTAAAAAGTTTTTTAACCAAAACACCTAACACCTAACAAAACTCGACCAAGATAATTTCATTTTAAACAAAAATTTAACCAATATACTAAACAAAACTCAGGCTTGTTTAATGTTTAATTTTTTTACTAAAATACTTAACAAAACCTAACCAAGTTAGATGGATTTTAAGAAAATTTTAATCAAAATACTAAACAAAACTAGGCTTGTTCAGTGTTTTATTTTTATTTTTTTTACCAACACACCTAACAAAACTCAACTAAGCGGGTTGCATTTTTTAAAAAAAATTAACCAAAACACCCAACAAAACTTATCTAGGCCAGTTGCATTTAAAAAAAATTAACTAAAATACCAAACAAAACTTGGCCAATTGCGTTTAAAATATCATTTAAATTTTCTCTTTTTCTTTTTTTGTCTTATAGTGCTTTTATCATGAATAATTACAATTTGCATAATTTCTAAATATTCTCATGTGTTGCATCCTTAATACTATTAAAAAAATTTCTTTAATCTCATCAAAAGAGTTCTATATGTTTAAAAGGTTGTTAGCACATTCCAAAGGTGTTCAATAATTTTCTAAGATATTCCTTTTAGCATAAATTTTTTTCACAAACTTCCAAAAATATTACTTGAAAATATATGCTTACCAAAGGATATTTATGGAAGGAGAGTTAGTGTTGAAGGTAAAGACTGACTACTGATACTCATATCTTATATCTCACAAGAATATCAAAGTGTAGGGGTTGATCCATGAATCAGTTAATCCACACTTGGTAGGGTATTTCCTGTCTCGGCTACCCAGGTAGCTTTGAATTGGAAGTCTTGATGCTCTGGCAGAATGATAGATGGAACTAAGAATTATTTTGAAGTTGGCCTGCAACCAAGTCCCTTCAAATTGTAGAAAAATTACACGCAGTAGGTTAGTTGGATTGGTGTCCCTCTGCAGTGCCCCAAAGAAGGCTAATTAAAAAAAATCCCACTTTCACAAAATCAGCATGCATGCATTCAAATTCGGCATTCCAAGGAGAACACCTGATAAAACGTCACCCTGCAAATGCCTGTCAAACCCAAACATTCCAAAATCCAAGTCTCAAAAATCTCTATATAAGCACATCAAAGAACACCCTGGTAACCATCAGCCTAACAACATCAAACACTTCCTAGCAAAGAGCAATCTCTGAGTGTGTGCTTTCACAAAATGAAGAATCTCACAGTCGCTCCCTTCCTCAACCTCTTCATCGTGGCCCATGTGGCCAATGAAGCTATCATGTGCAGTGATGTGGATATGAAAGCTACCTATTACTTGAACTTCGTCACTAGCAAGGTATCAATGGTGCCGCAGGTATGCTGCACTAGGATGCATTCCTTGGTGCAGGAGATGAACAGCGTCAATGCAACTGCCTCAAGGAAGGTGCGAAGAAATTCAAAAGGGTGAAGGATCACTTCCCGCCAGGATCCCTTCTTCTTGCAAGATCAAAGTTGGCTTCTGTTAGGGATCTGTGACACTAGATAAATTCTATAGCTGGCAGACTGGCCATGTTAAATTCCTACTCCAATGAGAAACCTAATCTAAACATAATTTGGCTAGATAATGCTCCAACTAGAATTGGAACCATTCCATAAAAAGGACTCCTTAAAGAACTAGGGAAGTTAATTCCTCTTGAATCCTCCTCGGCAAAGGAGTCCTCGTCTAATTATATTGTCTAGGTACATTGACCCAAAATCAATTATAAAAGACTAGGTACGCACCCTCCACATCATAAACTCTCTCTATTTCACATACTCTTACTAAGGTCCCTTACTAACTTAAGCGTGAGAGTACCCACACTGGGACTATCTCGATGCCTCTATCTTGTAGGATCTTCATCTAGGGTTTCTGGAGAACAGTTTAAGCACAACCCAAAATTGACATCATTTGTGAAAATAAATAAATAAAAATTATTTACCCCTAGCCTGCCCGATTAGTCATCGGGTTGTGGAACTTGTCACAACAATCCACATCACGCTAATACATCTTTTGATTCAAGCTTTCCTCCAAGTGTGCATCCAAAATCGATATCATCTAGAGGGATAGCATCTCTTATTCTCATCTATCACAATAGTACAGACCCAAACTTTGTACGGAGAGAAGTAAGGTACAACAATAAGGCCTTAAACAACGAGGCTTATAAACTACAAAATCAATGGAAAAGATATCCCAAGAGCTTGGAATGTAGAACGTCTATGGATATACTACCAGAACCACCTTCGCCAAGCTGCAAAGGGTCTATAAGAGACCCAACCCAAAATAAAAGAGTCAATAAGATGTCTAACCCTATGCCTCTGCCAAGGTAAAAAGGTAATGTAAGAGGTCTAGCTCATAGAAGGTATCATAAGAGGCCTAGCCCATTAACATTACCAAGAAAACCAAAACTTGAATCTGAAATAGAAAAGGATTCTGGAAGCAAACTAAAACCCAATTTTGCAATAGGAAAGGATTTCAGTAAAGAAAATAGAAGACCGAAGTCTGAACCTAAAATAAAAAGTGATTCCTAGGAACTAACAAAAAACAATCGGAACCTGAACTTGAAATTTGGAAAGGATTCCGAAAGCAGACCGAAACCCAAACTTGTAATAGGAAGTTCTGATAACAAAAAAGAAGATCGGAACCTAAACGTGAAATAGAAAAGGATTTCAGGGAACCAACAAAGAAAATTGGAACCTGAACCTGAAATAGAAACAGATTCCAGAAGCAAACCAAAACACAAACCTGAGGAAGGGATTCTAGTAAACAAACAAAATACCATAATCTAATTAAAATAAGAAGAGATTCTAAGGAACCAACAAAGAAAATTGAAACCTAAACCTGAAGTATGAAAAGATTCTATAAGTAAACTAAAACTTGAACCTGCAATAAAAATGGATTCTGGGAAGCAAAAAAAGATCAAAACCCGAACCTGCGATAAAAAGAAATTCTAGGAGCCTCAAAAAGCAAACTGGAACCCAAATTTGCATAGAAAGGGATTCTAGAAGTCTTAAAAAGAAAATCAAAACTCAAACATGAAATAAGAAGGGATTATGAGAAACAAAACATAAAACAGAAAACTGAACCTGAAATAGAAAGGGATTCTAGAGAATCAAATATGAAAACTAGAACCTGAACCTACAATAGGAAAGAAATTTTAGGCACAAAACATAGAAGTGACCTTGAGAAGCCCTACTCGAAGAGGTCCCACATGAAAGCATCCATAAGCTCCTAGGATGGAAGCATCTGCAAACTCTTAAGATGGAAGCGTCCACAAACTCTCAAGAAGCACTCGCAAACTCCCAAGATGGAAGCATCTGCACCAAGCAATTCAACATAATAATTAATTGAAAGCGTTAGCTAAATGGAAGAATTATGTCATTCAAGTAGAATCACACGGAAGCACCATCTAAACAAGAGGCACTAAAACTAGCAAAAGTATATCTCTGTGTAAGCATTTTATGTAAATTGAACCTAATAAAAGCATGTATAGAAGATTGAGGAAAATAAGAAGATGGCTTCCACCATGTCTCCTTAAGGGGGGGACTGATGTTAAGGAACTGTAATACTAGATAAATTCTACAATTAGCAAACAAGCCATAACAGAATCCTATTCCAATGGGACACCTAATCTAACCATGATTCAGTTTAATAAGGCTCCAACTAGAATCAAAATTGTTCAATAAAAAAACTCCTTAAAAAACTAGGGATATATAATCCTCTAAAATCCTCCTCCACACAAGATACCTCATCCAACTATAATGTCTAAGTACATTGACCCAAAATCAATTATAAAAGGACTAGGTATGCACCCTCCACATTATAAGTTCTCTTTATGTCACATACCCCTACTAAGGTTTCTTACTAATTTGAGTGTTGAAGTGCCCATGCTAGAACCACCTCCTACGCCTTCTGACATTTTCTCTATCTTACAAAATCTTCATCAAGGTTTTATTTTGGGTATGACCCAAATAGCTTCCTAATTTCCATGAATACCAACTGCAATTTGTAAGTGATTAGTAACTCTCATTGTTGCATACTTGTCCACATTGATGGATTGATGTGGCCACGCTATAAGATGTTGTGTCAAACACATGCACATTCCCCTTGGGTGTATTTGGTGGAATAGTGCATTTGAAAAAGGACAGATTAGTCACTCTTTTTTTCTTCAATGTGACATTATAGCCACCTTTAATAATCTTAAATTTTTCACTATTACCTACATTTTCAATCACCCATATATTTTCTAATCTACTCTATCAAATATACCTTATCCATTGTCTTCCCTGCCAAAATTGATCCCATTACCATAGTCACATTAATGGCTCAAATCCAAATAAGGGTCTGATCTAGGCGTGGTGATGGCGACAACATATCATGATCTAAACAGTTGGTGAGCCATGATAAATTGTTTTGCATCATTTTATTGATATTCGTTACATCCTAATGGTATGTTGTATGGCTAAATAGGAATCCAAGCAAGATAGGGAAAATAAATTATTGGTCTCAAAGCTTAGGCAAATACCCAAGAGAAGAGGGGTGCATTGGGTACTTAAAATTTTTCTAAACCCCTTTAAGATCAAACATCCCTTTAGCAATTAACCCAATCACTTAATCAATGCACAAATAAATAAGAAACAAAGATTTTTATAGTGGTTCGATTAAACACTCTATTTCTCTCTTCTAAGAGCACTCTTCTCTTAGTGTCTTGGGTTTCACTATCTCCAATAGCAGAAATACAATCAATGCACCCTGTACTCTTCTAGATTCTAGCTCTAAGGGGCATAAAAATAGTGCTTCCAACTCTAGGGGGCTTAAATACAATGCTCCAAGCACTCTTCTTGATTCCAGGTCTAAGGGGTGTAATCATAGTGCTCCTAGTACTCTTCTAAATTTCAGCTCTAGGTGATGTTAATAGCTCTTGTCTCCACATAGACAATCACTACTCTTTTTTAGTCTAATCTCAACTACTAGCTCAAGGAATTACAACAAATATGGAAAGTTAAAGCACAGATATTTCAAAATAAGCACAGGGAAAGATTTCTGAAATTAAATGCAGAAGTAAACAATCTTCCTAAAAGGTGATTGGGAGCCTTCAAAGAAAGTTGAGGAAGATTTGAATACAATGCTCATGACTCTTGAAAGATGCAGAAGGTTTTTGCTCAATTCAGTAAATACTCTCAAGAGGGTATTGAATATTTTCTTCGATTACTTCTTCTTGATCCAACGATGCTACATTTATAACTACTTAGAATTTCGACCATTGGTGGTAGGTGAACTCCATTAATGAAGATGACTGTTTTGATTAACACATTTGAATTCTCTGACTTTTGCTTAATCCTCGTCTATTGGAATGCCTACAACGCTAACCTTGGAGAAGATGATTTCCTGATTCTTAATAAGTATCGGTCGAAGAGTTGCTGCAATGGCTGATTCTTTCATTAATATGTAAAGGGCATCATTAATGCTAGACAAAGACCAACAATTTAGTTTGTCCATAGCTCATCTTCACTTATGATAGACAAAGTATCCATCTAACTATTCATCAAACAAAGTCTCTTTGTCTTCTAGTTTGTCCATGGTAAGTAGCAGATGAATCTAGTTAGCACAAACGAATTATCTTTCTACCACTTCGTTTGTTGGTTTGTCCATTGCATGTAATAGATGATTCGTGGAGGTATAGATGAATCATCATTCCAACACTTCGTCTGTTGGATTGTCTGTTCTAAGTAACAGATGGGCTCTAGAAGAGCAGATGAATTATCTCTTCAGTACTTCATTTGTTGGATTATCTATTATAAGTAACGGACGGACTATAGGAGCGCAGATGAATTCTCTTCAACACTTCATCGATTCGATTGTCTATTGTAAATAACAGACGGACTATAGGAGCACAGACGAATTATCATTTGTCTGTTGAATTGTCTATAGCAAATAGTAGACGAATAAACAAACTTCATTTCTCTGTCTTTGTCTGTTTTTAACAAATGATCATATCTATGACTTACTTATGACAAATGAAGTCTATTGTATGCATGTTGCTTTGCATTCATTAAAGATAATCTTCCCTTTGACAAATGAACGATGATAGTTGATTCCTTTTCATTTGAGCTTTGAGTATAGCGGTACTTCATCTCTTGTTTTTGCACTATGTCCAAGTCTTTTCAGTTAGATAGAATGACGCCTTGGAATATCTTCTTTGTGTTCATTTATCCATGAAGCCTACAACTAAATTTTGCATGCTAAATGCTTTAGCAATAACCATTAGTACATAATCTTTAATTGAGTTTTGTTTGTCATAAAAACCATGCATTTATATTAACAAAATGGAATGTGCAAGTATAGAAAATAGAAAGCAGTGGAAGTACACAATCACACAAGATAATAAGCACACAAGGATTATTTTGGTTTGGGCTCCCCTTAGCACCTACTCCACTCTTCCAACATTGGTTCCACTAACCACGTATGGAATCGCACTTCCCTTAGTTTCTAGAGATCACTGAGAACTCATACAATCTAGTTTCTCTAGAGCTAACTAAAAACTCGCATATTATTGATTTTCCTCTAAGCTCACTAACAAACTTATACAATCTGATTTCCCGATCTTACCAGCAACTTACTCTTATAGATATAATGTGTATAAGAAAATGCATCTATATGGGCTTAAGTATACACACAATTAAGCTCCAGAACAAAAGATAAAACAATAAACCTCATAGTGCTTCATTCTTCTTTGAAATATTAATATTGCAGCTTTGAGTACTCTGATTGTTGTAGTACTTTGAGTGAATGCACTTGGAATTTGAATGGGTTGCTTGATTAATTCATATTCAGCACTTAGAACCCTTAAACTTCCTCTTTTTCTTTGTTGAAACTTCTATTTACAAGGTTCGGATTAATTTAGAGTCGTTGCAATCATTTTTGTTAAGTTTTTGATCGTTTTAAGTTACTTGCAATTTACTCAACAAAAATGCTCCATTTACTTCAGAGTTCTAAAGCCAAGCTTTAGACCTCTAAAAGTTGGGTGACCATTGTAGCGTTAGTATTTCATAACTCTGAAATGAGTTCTCATTTCTATTAAAGGCCACCTAGTAGAGGAAAGCTTGTTTTCACTGACTGTTCAAAACTCTAAAGGTCAAACATATCTTCTAAAGCTCCCTTTAAAGAACTGGCCATTTCACCTACCACTAACGGCTATATTTTCTGACTTTGTAACTTGTAGCCATCCCGTGAAGCTTCCATTAAAACTTGAAATGCATCCTCTAAAGCTACCTCTAAACTCTAAAGTGTTCTTTGAAGTTATAGAGTCGTCCTCTAAAGCTTCCTTTGAGTTAGAAATCTTAACAACACTTCATTAGCTTAATTTAAGTCATTAAACAAGTTTTATTTTCATAAAAACTACACACTTAAACTCAGCAATATCAAGATGCCTATTCACAAGTGCTATTATTTCTCTTTTCAGGATCAATTGAATTTCGGAGCTGGAGGAACGTAGTTATTGTGCTAGAGATGAATAAATGGATCAGAAATACCCCCTTCAGAACAGTGATTAGACTGGATCTGATCCTACTTTTTGTCCCTTAGTCATGTAATCTGTAGTTGGTTTAATGAAAGGCTTAGAATTTTCATTCAAAAATATTCCTCGATTTCGTGTTGGTAGTAGGTGTTGTAACCAAACGAAGACCAGACATTATGCTGTTAATGGTGTTAGGTCTTACCTCGATAATCAGAAACACTCAATTGCAAGGTAAATAGAAAATTTCCGGTCTTTTGGCCTAGATTAGGCGCAATTTTTGTGCCATGAAACAAAATTCACGTAAACGTATCGAAATAACAACCTTAGGAAAATCTGTTACACTTTAATGACCCATGAAGAATAACAATGACAAAATCTGTCACACTTTAATGACCCATGAAGAATAACAATAACAAGAAAATGAGAATCTACCATGGAATTTCTTGACCGTCCCAAGCAAAGAACTTCCCATTGTCCCCAATTTTCACGTTGTCAATGATGCCCAAGAGCTTTTGCACTGAAAATTCCTTTGTAAACAGCTTACCATCGGGTACGTTTCCTTGGAATGGCCTTGAGAGATCAGTGTCAACTGTCCCAGGATGCAATAGGATGCAGACTATTGGATCCTTCTTTCGGGCTAACTCCAATGATATGGTTTTTGTCACTGCACTCATGTTATCCAGATATATCATACTTCATTATCATCAGAATAGAATTTCTTTCCTGCTTATAAAATGTCATTCACTGGGCATGATGAAAGAACAAGGATGTTACAAGTTGAGGTAGAATACATTGATTGAGTGCTGCCTTTGATGCTCGATATGAATGCCATCCCCCCAAGCGGTTGTCTCCAATAGAGCCCACTCGAGCACTCAAATTTGCAACAATTGCAGCATCCCTTCCAATGCCCATGCCGCCTCCAGCCTTTAGAAGCGGCCACATGTGCTAACCATATTTTTAGAAGCAGACCAATCCATGCAAGTAAGATTGAAAAGTTTTAAATCACACAAGTACTGAGAATGCATGCAAAGTTACTCAATGCCTGCAATAGTTAGATAAATCTTTGTCATGAAAATGACATTGCAGATGGACTGGGACTCTAGCGCTCAAAAACAGTACTCTCTGCCAGCTTTGAGACAGCTTAACAGGTAGGGTTGAATAGCTTGATTGTGGATATAACCATTTAGAACCACATCTGGCCATTATGCATTGATTCTGATGGATAAATATCATAATAACCATTTAGAACCACATCACATAATAAATCTCATATATTAGTATGGATAAATTTCATACTAATAGGAAGATGTAGAAGCATGACGGTTTCAGTGACAAACTTAATGTGCATGAACATTTGTAGAAAATCAAAGTAGGCCTGTTCCTTTACAAATTTTAATATAATAAGCCTGAAGCACAAGCATTATGCTTGGTGCCCACAAGTACTGTTCATGCGTCCAATTTATCAAGCAGATTTTCCACTCAATAAAATTAAAAGCCCCAACATTTCGCTGATCTCAATATCATGTCAGTGTCAGCTGAGATGGAGATTTTTTAGTGGTGTGTCAGTTTGCAATGTCTATGATAGGACCCAACCCATGTCCTAGGAACAACCTAGCAACTCTTGCCAGCTCATTACAATGTCAGCTTCTTCCATCTCTCTCTCCTTTCACATTCTCCATCATCCCTCTAACCCTTCTTTTAACTTTTTCCACTCTTGTTCATTTCAGAAAGGCAGATTATTATCTGTCTGCACATCCATCTAATTGGATAAACTGCCCAACACTCAAGATCTGCATTGGAAGATAATTGCTAGCATTTGGAACACCACAAGCTGGTTCCTATTAGTCTAGCCAAACATACAATTGTATTAATTTATTTTTTGGGGAAGCCCACCACATGGTGTTGCACAAAAATGGAATAGTTGACGAACACCTAGGCCACAATGGAGAACATATTGACAAAAATTCAACATTCTTTAAATTCAAGTGGTAGTTTGCATTATAGTTGAAATCCTAATTATTAGTTATTATAATCTAACATTCATGAGGTCCCTGCCCACCTGGTGGACTACACAAGCAGTGACAGTAGAATATTGGTTCTACAACAATTTGTAAGAATGGATTTCATGGACAAGGACTTAAGAGGAACTGACATCAAAAGTCTAATGCAAAGACATATTTGCACATTTATATGACTGGTACCATACATTTATAGTCTGATGGGATCTGCCATCAAAAGGCACTGCTACAAAAACCTTTATCATAAAAAATTCTCGCAGAAATAAAAATTATCCATTTGCAGAGCATTTTGTCCAATGGATTAGATGGATAGTGGCATAGGTATCCAAAACAGTTGCGCCCACCAAATGAAAAGTATAAACAATTGAAATGGAAGACCCAAATATTGATGATTATATCTGAACAAATAAAAAATGTTTTATGTCTCGTCAGAAGATCATATACTTCCTTCAAATGGAACAAATAAACAAAGAATTTCTACCTTAATCACTATGATGGGGCCCACAGCATTAACCTCATAAGCCAACAATAAAGATGACTTTTGTACTTTAGTCAATGTTGTTTCTGCACTGGAGAGCTTAGAGTATTAGCTGCAAACTTACAGTACTGAGAAACCAAGTGCATCCTAACATGCAATTGGAAACAATATTATAGCAAACAAAACTCCAGGTCCTGTCAATCATGAAGTATAATTTATGCTTCAGCAAAGAGGCATTTCAAAATTTGGTCCTAAGAGACATCTGAGCCTGATAATCACCTCGATGGTCGATTGATTTTTGAGTGAGAAATAAACCTCAAAGGAGCAAGCAAGTTGGGTGATACAAATTGTAAATGTTTTATTGACCTTATTTCCAAGCATAACAAAAGTCCTCTAATTAGTTGTAGAATCATCCATCAGATGTAATTCTTGTGGTGAGGCCCAACAGCCTTGACTATCCATAGAAGGCACATCAGATGCATGGTCTGGACTCTGGACCTCAAAGACTCTTAAGTGACCATATGTAAAAATAAGATACTTGTTGGACGTTTTTCCCCTTTTCTTTTATGCAACTGTATTTTCAGTAGCCATGAAGGCATGGTTGCTAATAGAAAAATAGAGAAAAGTGATTCATCTAGATGAATTATTCCTTGGGAACCATGAAATTGCCAGAAATGAATTAGTTATAAAGACAGAGGCACAACTGAAATATTTGTAGATGTATCAAATACCTCTCCCACTTACATGTGAACATGCCCTTTAAATACTTTGGAAGGAAACAAACCTGGCTGTAACACATCACATATTGAAAGAATTCCAGATGCATTAATTAGAAGGTTCAAATGCCCGTATATTTCTCGTATAGAATTTGCCAATGCCTGTGAGAAGTTGTCGCAATTCACACTCAGTCCAGATGCATAACTCAAGAATTATGCTGCCAATAGCTAATGAAGCAACAGAAAAAAAGAATTGAAATATGGTAGTGCCATCTCATGGGTGATCTCAAAACCAGAGTTCTGTCTTGTCAGTTCTATCATAGATGGGTTAGGTGAAAAATCACACATACGAGAAACTTCAATTTATCTACCTTCATTCACTTTCTAATGCCAAATGTTTGGTCATTAATCACTTCTGTTTGCTACTGCTAAATTGAAGTCCACTGGTCAGACAGTTAGGATTTTTTGTGCTAAGTATTCTGAACCATTTTCCATCTGTATCAGTGCCAACAAGATGGCCAGTTGAGAATGGTAGTTTATCATATGATGTGTTCTGGAGACATGGCCCTAATATGAAGCCTATGCAACAGAGAGATCAGCCTAAAGAATGTTATTAGTTGTAGATGAATGAAAGTTACATTCACCCAAGGTTTTCAAAATATATAATCCCCAGGAAAGAAAATTTATCTGCTGCTGGAAAAAAGGAGAATAACATGCTTGGCAATATAGGCCGAAGAAGGAGAATTTGATGTCCTTATAAAGTTGAAAATAGTGTCCAGCACCACTGATCTAGTGACAGAATAGCACCCTACCATGGTACAGAATTGTGTTCGATTCCCAGCTGGTGCAGTATTTCTAAGAGGGTGTTGCTTGGCATGATGGTAAGGCTTTTTGCCTATGTCCTTTATCTTTTTTGGATATTATTATTCATAAAATTTAGTTATGGCATGAAAGATTTGGATATTGAAAGTTGGCAAAAAAATATCTGCACCCAATGAAATGTGGTTCTCCCTTGCTTCAAGTGTGATCCACACATTTTTCCAAAGTGACATGGTGCACATTGAAACATGCATGATTTTTCAATAAATTTGTGCAGATATTTATGAAGTACATGCACCAACAACATTAATCTAATACAAGATAAGAGTACATGAGATGAGACAGAAAGCCATGTTCTACCACACTCCCAGTTATACAGCTGAAAGAAAAGGAGAAGAAAATTACTGAAAATTCAGCAATGATTGATTTCCAGTTCAAAAGATGATTAAGAAGACCAAATGTCAATCATTAGTTGGATTACAGAGGACCAGATTGGGGTTTATTTTTGGCCTGATTTGGAGCTGATCAGACAATCCCACAGAATTCTTATCTTAGAATTTTCTACTTTTACATTTTCGTGCTACAAAAGAATGGGCTTGGCAATGGTTTGCTTATATAACACAGGTTATCCACCAATCGATTCATAATGTGAAAGCAGAATGATCAGCAATAACAGTGTATTTGTAGCCAAAGTATTGGGCAAGGTTCAAGTGAATCGTACTGACTGGAGTTTTTAACTCATTATTTGCCATTAGAAAGCAATGCAACAGTGATTTTGAGCCTCTACACTGAAGACAACTGCATTTTGGCTATTGCAACATTATTCAACAGTGCATCCAAACTCAACAAAGAATTTCAGCACCACATATCTTATTTTTGTACAGGCTAATCAGATGAATGGGATCTCTCAACCAGCATCCATCTTGTTGGTTCTAGCATGGTTAAGTAATGTGCAGAATTGCTCATAAGAGAAAATTTGATTTATCCACCTTCATTCACTTTCCAATGCCAAATGTTTGATCATTAATCACTCCTGTTTGCTACCACTAAATTTAAGTCCACTGGTGAGACAGTCAGGATTGTTTGAGCTACTTATTCTGAACCATTTTCTATCTGCATCAGTGCCAACAAGATGGCTAGTAGAGAATGGTAGTTTATCTTATGATGTGTCCTGTAGGCATTGCTCTAATATGCAGCCTATACAACAGAGCAATCAGCCTAAAGAATGTTATTAGTTTTAGATGAATGAAAGTTATATTCACCAAAGGTTTTCAAAAAATACAATCCCCAGTAATGAAAATTTATAGATTGTGGTAAAAACAGAATACCATAATTGGTGATATAGGCCCACGAGGGTATTTTAATGTCTAGCACCAGTGGTCCATGGTACAGACCCAGGGTCAATTCTCAGCAGGTACAATTTTATTTCTCAAAGAGAGTGTCTCCTAGTGCAACAGTAAGGTTTTTGGCCTGCATCATTCATCTTTTTCGGACAAGAAGCTTATCCTGACAAGTTAACATTCATAAAATTTAGGTAGGACATGAATGGATTGGATATTGATTAATGGCAGAAGAAGATCTGCATCCAATGAAATGTGGGAGTTGTGGTTCTCCCTTGCTTCAAGTGTGGTCCACACATTTCTCCAAAGTGGTATGGGGCACATTGAAATAAGCATGATTGTTTCAATAAATTTATGCAGATATATATGAAGTACATGCACCAACAACATTAGTCTAATACCAGAAAAGAATACATGAGAGAAGACAGAAAGCCATGCTCTAGCCCACCTCCAGTTATATAGCTGAAAGAAAAGAAGAAGAAAAATACTGAAAATTCAGCAGCAATAATTGATTTCAGGTTCAAAAAATTCAATTGTTAGTTGGATTATAAAGGACCAGATTATGTCTTATTTTTGGCCTGAATTGGAGCTGATTGGACAATCCTATAGAATTCTTGTCTTAGCATATCAAAGGTTATCCACCAATTCATTCATTATGTGAAAGCAGCCTAATCAGAAATAACAGTGCATCTGTAGCCAAAACATTGGGTAAGATTGAAGTGAATCATAATTACTGGAGTTTTCCCCTCATTATTTGCCATTAGGAAGCAATGCAATAGTGATTTTAAGCCTCTACCTAAAGACAACTGCATTTTAGCTAGTGCAATATGATCCGACAGTACATCCAAACACAACAAAGAATTTCTATACCACATATCTTATTTTTTTCACAGGCTATTCAGATGAATGGGATCAGGGAGGCATGAGATTCATACAGAAAGATATAGATGGCATTGCAAGAGAGGATAGACATACTAGTGAAGGTTATTTTTACAAAGAACAAAGAATCAACTGTAAGAACTTCTATTACTCTGACAGTGAAATACAATTCCAAGCAAACTGCATCTAATGGCACAAAAAAAGAAGAAAAAAAGTGGAGGCAAAAACAATGAAGCGCACCTCTATAGTGCTTTCCTTTGTTACATCTAATTGCTGTACACTGAGGCGCTCTGCAAACCTGCTTCTCAGCTCTAGAAGCCCAGTTGATGAATCAGGATTCCTACAAGTAGCAATCACATGGCCTTTCTCACTCCTCTCTAGCAATTGTCGTGCCTAAGATCAATAAGCGAGTTATGCATATATTAAAACATATTACATGGTTGAGAAATTTGGATTCTCCAATCCACATATTACAGAATTGGCATCCAACTCATGAATCAGAGTAAATTCTTCCAACCCCAGCCCCAACCCACCATGTAGGTATTATTCACCTGCATGGTTTTGTCCGTTTGGGCTTTACTCTCACCCCACCTTCTGGGGTATCACAAGCCTACCACACCCGCTACTTGAGCCCTTGCAGGTCCACATGGCAATGATCAAAGAATGGCTCTGATATCATCTGAAATGCCCCAGCCCCAACAAACTATGCCAGCATTGTCCGCTTTAAGCCTACCAGATTCCATTAATACACAAAGGCCACACAGTTTTGTCCCTTTAGGTGAGCCCTCCAGCCCAAAAGGCATCTTGCAGTGATGAGTGGTATCTCCACATGTAACTTAAGATTACTTTCACCATACTTTCAAATGTGGGACACAGACCCATGTCTCAACCCACCTCCCAGGTATCACACGTTAAGTAGCATTCAACTCATCAATCAGAGTAAATTCTTCGAATCAATATCGCACATTACCTTAAAATTCAGTACCAGAGTAAATTCTAACTAATAACTCAAAAAACCCAATACACAGAATTGCAAATTTCACTCTGTAGTCATATTCCCGAAAAGAAAATTGTGGGAAAAACACAAATTAATGTCCAGAAAATGAACCAAGTCAACAGAAAATCTGTCTGGGAGACTACTACTTACAAATTCAAGGCCAATTCCTCTAGAAGCACCCTGGACCAGGGAGACACCACCATCCAACTTCAGCGTCGAACTGCAGGCAGAAGCTCTTTGGCCCGTTAATCTTAAGGATGTGGGACAGATGAGGGTGCGCAGCATAAGAAGCCTCATGCCGCGTATATCAGAAGAGGATGGCTAAAAACAGCAGACTGTCCGAATTTGGGTCGGCGTGTCTGACAAAAATGGGAGCTCGAGCTCGTTGGATCTCACGATATCCAGTTCCAAGCAGAAAAACAGCTACATAACTGATGCAAGTTATAAATGGTGGTGGCCTTCAAACGTAGAGACTAACAATATTTATGGAAGATCCAGACCGTCCAAAATGGCTGAACCATTTTTTGAAAGAATATGCTGAACCGGTTAATCTGATTAGACATGACGATTAAACTACGTAGACTGTAAACCAAACACTTAACCGGTTTATTCTCCAATCTAATTTCAATAACATTGGCTTATATTAAGTTACCTCTAAAAATAAACTGCTTCTTAAAGAACATAAAAAATAGGGTTATAATTCCATTTTCAAAAATAAGTCGTGAGCGTTGAATGGGGTATTTTTTCACTTATTAAATTTTTATCATTTTAAACTTTTCCCATAAATATTGAATAATTTCTAAAATAGCCACAAAAATTCCTGCTCGTGGGTAAAGCCTTACTACGACCTGTCTCTCCTAATCACATGTGATTTAAGTTCTAATGGCTGTATTACATCAGTGGAGCTAGAATAAGTAGCATCAAAGCAGCAAGAGAAGGATAATGCTTGCTTAGATTAGCATGCTACCTGTACATTTTAAAAAGTTTTTTGAACCATTTATGCAGAATTTAAGCCAATTCACTCCCAGGAAATACCCCGCATGCTTATTGTTTGTTGGCTGTTGGGTTGCAAGGTGGGTGTAGGTCCACATTGGAAAACTCCCAATTGAATTTAATTATCACCTTGAATTGGGCAAGCATTGCACCATCAAAGATGAAAACCCATTATTTGATTTATTTGGGTGTTTATCGCAAGACTGAGAATAATTTAGTCTTTTATTTATTATTTCATAATTTAAACTTCAATTGCATCCAAGTATAACAGTTTTAAATTATTTAGGGCATGTTTGGCTGAACCACAAAATTTTAGCCGTTGACAAAAATATGTTAGTGAGAAGTTATTGAGTATTTAGCATCAAATATATTAAATTATTAAATAGAACGTCTAGAAGTAATATTCAATAAAATCTATTTAAATGCATATTTTTTTATTTTACTAAAGCAACCAATTTATATAATATTAAAAGTAATTATGATAACACTGCAACAAACATAAGTTCTAGCAAGAAATGAAATGATTTATTGCCAAAAATTTGTTTTAGTGACCAAAACTCCGTTGCTAAATAATCATTACTAACTGCTTTTTTATTTGGTTGCAATAAGAGAATGGTTTTAAACAAGATCCATTTTGGTTGCTAATTTTGGTTAATATATCAAATATCATTTTTTGTAGTAAGAAGATAAATTCATTTTTTGTCACTTTGATATTTTTTATTAATTAAATGATTTAAATGATTAATATGCAAGTGCATACAAAGAAAGATTTATAATTTTTTATTACTTAAATATTATGTAATTTATAAACATGTCAATCAATGTTAGATATCAAAATTTATTAGTTGAATATCTTGTTATATTTTTCTTTAAATTTTTATTATTAAATTTTCCAATTTAATAATTCTCGTTACATACGTATTATATGCTTTATAAACTTTTACATAAATTCTATACACTAAAACTTTACTAGTTGAATATATTGTTGTATTTTTCTATAATTTTTTTATTTAAAGAAATTTTTGGGTGTTGTCCAAAGTTATGCTAGTTTGCTAGGCAAGTTAGTTATCCAGAGTCCTGAGTTTTTCATGGGAAGAAATCACTTTCTGCCAAACAACATTAAATGAAAACTACTTTTTTGCATGGAAATGCACGTGGAACCTCTTCAACCACATGGCCAAACAAGCCCTTATTTTGAGTCAGATTAACTAGTCTATGCTTGTTTGAATTGAGTGAATTATGTGCTTCAACTAGTTGTCAGTCCTTCACCAATAAGCTATGGTAAAATAAAATAAGTCCCATGAACATAAATATAGCCTTATCATGTTACATTGTTTCTTTCTTTTTGAGTATGGAATTAGATTGTTTGGCTGAGGCCCTAAGCCCAGTCTCCATAAACTATATATATGGGAAATGATTTTGATGTAGCCGCCTATATTGAAATATTCAGTGGAGGCAGCCTTTTCATAGTGCGATGTGGCCAGCGTCATCTAGGCCATTCATGGTTGCTGAGAGTGAGGGAGCGAACGAGAGTGTCTTCTTTGACTCTGTCTCCCAAAAACATGCAACTGATAGTACGGAGGGGGCACGACATGACTGCTTCAATCTCCCATCATTAGAGATTTCAAAAATTCTAGCGTAGCAAAAAACCCAAAACTAAAATGAATTTGCCATCTTCTAGCCTCTTTAAATTTTTTACTAAAATTTTATAATTTTTATTGAACCCAAAACCCAAAACTAGACATGGAATTTTATTAAAAATTCCATAATTTTTTGAGGCATAAAATGATTAAACATCAACAAGCAAATTAATAAACTGAATATTAATTTTTTTAAGTCTAAATTTCATTAAATTATTTTTTGTGAAAACTTCACTAATTTTATTAAAAAATATATTAGTGCACGTTTCATTATTTGAAACTTTATATTAAATTTTTTTAGTGTAAATGTTAATAATTAATTTTTAGTATAAATCACATTAATTTCATTGAAGTTTTTTTTGCGTAAATTTCATTAATTAGAACTAGATCTGGATTAAAAATTTAAAATCCAATGTTGAAAAATCAGACTGCTCGTTATTTTAATCCATGTCCCGAATTATGCTCCATGTCCGAAAACCAATATTCCTTGTCCCAAGTCCATATCCATGTCCGAAACGCGCTAAAACATTTCATAATCCATGTCCCAAATTATGCCCAATGTTTGAAAATCCAGATTTTATGTTCCACTGTCAACTCTATGTCTTAAACGCAATAAAACCCTAACAGGTACCCTAACAGGTAATCAATGTCCCAAACAAAAGCCTTTCATGTCCGAAACCCAGATTCCATGTCCCATTGTCAACTCCATATCCGAAACACAATAAAAGCCTAACGTCAATAGGGAAATCGATGCTGATTTTTCATTTCAGACACAACAACCTCGCCTCTCCTACCAAGTCCCAAATCTCAGCAATGTTCTAATCTTCATTGCAAACATAGCGTCTTCCCACAACATTTAAACATTCCCTTGTCGCACCTCCTTTCTTCTCTATTTTTCCTATTTGCGTCATATTTCCAACCCGAACAGAGTCTTCCAGAAGAAGAAGAGCAAGAGAGGAAGAAGAAGTGGCAGCATCTCCATCACAACGAAGAAGGTTGGACGAGTACTCCCTCCTAGAGGTATTTTTCCTGAATAATTAGGAATCATACAATAGATTTGTGAATGTTTATGAAAAAAAAGAAAGTAGTGAAGGGAAGGTGTGTTGATTTCGACCGACTGGGTGAAAATGACTTAGATTTAGACATTTGTAGATGGATTAAAATCCAAGGATGAACCGAGTTTATGAGTTGCAGGGAGAAATTCTACACACGGATGGTTAAGGTATTATTCTGCAACTATGATTCAAAAATTCAGAAATCACGGATAGGAGATAGAGTAATAGACTTGTCTCCTAAGAACATGAGGAGTGTCTGAATCTTCCTATGGTTAGAAGAGAGAAAAAGGATTGGCCTACCTTAAGGCAACAATTATTTTCAAAGGTGGCTGGAACAGAGGTTGATGAAGAAGTAAATATGTTGCATCCCAACTATTTGGACAAAAATATGCGAGTGGCCCACATTTTGTTCATCAATAACATCTTTACTAAAACAGGAGGTAGGGATAATATTTCTGAGAAAGATTACAGAATGTTGTGAGTATTGAAGAATGGGAAGAAAATAGACCTTGCAAAGACAATCTAAGATCACTTATTCCAGGTCAAAAGCAATAACAGATATCATCTTCCTTATGGAATGATAATGACAAAATTTCTACAAGCAGGAGTCAATTTGACTTCTGAAGTTGGAGAAGAATTTAGAAATAATGATTTGATGATTGAGGTGAATTTAAGGAAAATTGGTCCCAAAAGGACCAAGCCATCCAAGTGAACAAGATTCGAGGATGAAACAATCAAAATAAGAGAAGCAAAATTTGTTGCTTCAAGTGTAGAAATAAGGGAAAAAGATCCCACTGATATAGCAGAGGAGGTGGATGCTAAATTAAGGGAAGAAGATTCCACTAAAGTTACAACAACAACAACATATGCAGCAACTCCTGCTAATAGAGTAGAGGAGGTGGTTGCTGAAATAAGAGAAGAAGTTCACACTGAAGTTGCAGCAACTGCAGAAACAAAAACAAGAACAATAGTAGCAACAACAACTTCTCCACTTACAAAAGCAACAACACCTCCTCCAAGCAAGCCTTCATCCTCCACTGACAGTAGTGTTGAGAATAGGTTGAGAAAGTTTAAAGTTGATGATGGTGCTCTGAACATCAAGATAGATTCAGTGAAGGAGCAAATGGATTCAGTGTCTCAAAAGCTGGATGTTTTAACCTATTTGGTTGAATCCCTCAAGCGGCAATTAAAGTCTGTTCAATCCTCTTCCCCATCATCACCTTTTCATCATTCAAACCTTCTTCACCCTTAAGACTCCCTCAGCCCCTTCATTTTGATCACTCTCATCAATATCCATCTCATGGTGGTGACAATCTCATCATTCTCCATTTCACCATTCCTCACCCTCCTCTCCTGTTCGTGAGCAAAGACCTATTTCACCCACCAGGTCTACTCATCCCACAAGTACTCCCTCCTCTCCAAGTGTTGAAATTTTTCCATCTCCACAGTTCTTTCCTCAAATCGCACCCCAAACTTCTCCACTCGCAACTTCTCCAATTATTGTAGTCCTTCCATCTCCTTTTTCCCCTCCTCACACTATACTCACTCAATCTCCATGTTTTGACTTAGAATCCCCTCTCTCTGAGTCAACTATTACCTTACAAACATCTTAATATATATGAAGGTGACTTTGAATAAATCTTATCTCTCCTCTCCACAGGAAACTGTCTATCCGCCATCACAACCGCCTCCTGCAACTACTCCACAGGAAACTGCCCCTTCTCAGCAGACAACAACTTCTCCCCCTTCACAAAAACCTCTAATGCCTCATGTGAGAAAACATCCAAAAGTCTAATCGATTCCTACAGTGGAATAGAAGTCATAAAGACTCCACACTGTAGTATCACCCAGGCCATCATATAAAATTCGGAATCCCAAACTTCCCAAGTCGACACGTTTAACAGGCGAGAGTCCAAGGAAAAGAATAAAAATGACCTTGGGAGAAGTTGAACACAGGCAGTTAATAAATCAAATGGTTGCCCAACTTCTTAAATCCCAAAATAGGGCAGTCACTCTCTGTGATCTTCCTTTCCTAGATTTTGAAGACTAGGATTATCTCAACCATATTATAGTAATGAAAGGTCCAACCAAGAACTTCAAGCCCAAGACACTCCTAGATGGTGATGCAATCATAGATAAGATACCGAGTGATTACATCCTACCCACTTCATCCAACCCACCACCTTCCCCCCTGCAAAATCTTGCACTTCGAGTTGGTTCAAGATCATTAGATCATAGGGTGAGATTTCATGCTGTAATTGACACATCTGATCCTAACTTCATTTACCTTCCAGAAGATGTGTATCTCATCCATAGGATTAGGCACTTTGATTCATTTGGGGTTGGCCCATCTCCATTTCCAGAGTTTGGATGTTCCCTATATAGAGCAAAACTTAGGATTGTTATATCATTGGGGAAGGGAGAACCAAATTCTGTTGGATCCATATCCACTCCCAAACAGAGTTTGTTCCTGCCTCCATTTCCACCCCTCAACTTCCCCCATCCAAATCTCCTTTTCTCAGAACCAAAGCTCCAAGTTGTAAGTAGCTTCCAACTCCCAAAAAGAAAAATGCAGTTTCCAGACCTTCAACTACCAAACTCCCTTCTTCGACCCCTCAGCTTCCTCATCCATCCAAAACCTCCACTACCAAACTCCAACCATCACCTTTCCAAACCAGACCATCTTTATCCAAACCTTCTACTACCAAACTCAAATCATCACCTTTCCAAACCCAACCTTCATACAAATTATTTCCTCCTCCTCCCATCTACTTAGACCAAGAGGAGCATGCTTGCAGGCTTAGACCAAATATCTTGGCTCTTCAAGCTGGGCATCTCCCCTCCTACCCTGAGATGCTCACACCTGAATACAATGCTCGTCTCTGGGTAGTCTCTCCTCTCGTGCCCCCATCAGTAATACCAGTTGCATCCACACAGGCTCAAGAGATTCTCGCAACAATGGTCTTAGCAGAAATAGGTCCTCAAGTATCTTTCAATAGACCAAAGAAGTTTGGATCCAATAAACAGGAGCCCAAATCCAATAAATAAATATCTTTTTAATATTTGATAGGTGTTCATTGATATGTAATACTTATACAGCAATCTGTAAATATGAAATGTACTCATTTGTATGTAATATTTACACTATGTACAGAATGGTGTATTATCTTTTGAACATCGGTTAGCAGCTTGTCTCATTTTATTCTACAAGCTAACTAGTATAGAGGATGATCGTGGACTAATTTTAATTCTGCTAGATGTGGGTTACTCCATTTTACGCCAAATATACACTGGTGAAATTGCAGGATGAAGACTATGAATTCTGTCAAGCTTTAGTCAAGGGACATGGGCATGGGACTTGGGCATAGGAACTGGGACATGAAGGTTGAACAAAAAGGTGCAACTGCCTTCTAATAAAGTTGGAAATCACAATAACACAACAAAGGCCTTCCCTTTCATAATCACAACAAATGAGTCTAAATAACTATCTAAAATACAATCGCATTCCAAGGGAAAATATTATAGATAGCTTAAGTTGAAGACCACTTTATCAAAATATTGTAATACAGAGAATAACTTCAAGCTATATGCATATGCCAAGAATAAGCCATACTATGCCAAGAATAAGTACTATAAGACTTAAAATTCGTAGTCTTCTCTTGCATTCCTTCACCTCTCTCTCCAATGCCTTACAATAGGACTCAAATCGCAACAACTCCTCTCTAGCTATATGCATTTCTTAAACTTTTGCTCTTAGCTATTGGTTCTCTTCGTGCATAGCATACAGCTAACCATTTAGGTTCCTAATCTCATGCATTTGATCTCTTCTAAAATGATGCTCTCTATCAGTCAGAAGCGGACCCACCCATCGAAAGAAGGACCATTTGCGGGGACCATCCTATATTAAGACAATTAAACAATCCATGAAATTACATCAGCATATTTATACAAGACACTAAAAAAATGATAAAAGACACTTACAAAATAACCCGCACAACTTAGAAATTGCCTGTCTAGGTTCTTATCTGTATGAGATGTCAAGATACATGCTTCAAAACCACATTTATAAGAAACTCTTGCAGAATATGGAGAACTCATACCCTCGGATGAAGAAGCCATATGAAGTATTCTACATCAGCTAATGAGGATTCCATTAGTATGTCATCATCATAACGGCCCAAACATATATACGAAACTTTAATAGGTGTAAAAGGTAAGCATGCAGTATCTTTCTAGTGAAGATTACTGTGGGATAAATCAGGAACAAGATTAGAGGTTCTCATCGATGGACAATTTCTCCTATCGTGCCCAGTAACAATTTTCTTGCAACAGCGATAGAGCCTACTAGCCCTAGTTCTCCCAACCACCTCAATTGTTGACTTGAATCTCTTAATAGTGCGACCTTTTGTTTTCACGCTATGTGGATCCAGTATTGCATTTTATTTAGAGTTGTGGCTATGTACCACATCAACTAGGGCATTACTCAATGGGGTTGCCATGTCATTATTTGAGAGCTACACTAAAATAGGCTAATGTACAACCCCCACACTATCGTTATTGAAATTGGCACCACTCCCTTCAGTATATTATCACGTGCACCCATTGATAGGTATTCTCTCCTATATTCTTCAAATGATTTTTGAATGCCTTTCAAGCCTTCAGAAAAAATTTCATAAAGAGCCAAATCGCTGGTCTCATCACGAACAATTTTACCAAATTCTTGCATCAAGTTATGGTGCCGTATAATCGTTGAATTTTCAACACTTGATGTTGTGGCACATTGTTGGTGTACGATCATTTCCTTAAGTTTTTGGGTTTACCTCCTCAATATTAGTTTTTCAGACATACTGAAGATCTCTCAAACATAAAATACTACAAGAATCTGTGTACAAACTATTCCTAAAAACTCCTACTTTTTGCATGAACATGTGGCCACTCTGCTTTCATTGTCCCATTTAAATCTCCTAACCCTTTTAGGATCTCTACTTGAATATCTATGGACAACATATTGATCTATATGGCCATCTAATACATCCATCTTGGCAAAATTATACTGGCATTATTCAACCTCTTTTCAGAATTCCAAAAAAATTTCTTTTGTATACACTTTTGCCATGTTACACTCAATAGTGTGTTGTGTTTTCATAACTAGCATGCCATATGTTGTTTTACAATCAGCATTTATTTTTGCCCGACGCCTCTCTTTAGCAGCTTGTTCATATGCACAAGCAAATTTTAATAATTTTGTGCTGCAATACACATATATATCAAATAATGAATTCATGCTCTCAGATCTCCCTGTAGTTGTCATGCCAGCTAAAAAATGACATCTAACATATCAAGTCATGCTTTAAATAACCATTTAAAATCAGCTGTGGCCTCGCTAAAAAGTAATCTTGGCCCAAGTAATATTGATTATTTATGATAGTTAACGCCAATAAATGGTCCAAATGACATATCATATTCATTTGTCTTATACATAGTATCAAAGCACACAATATCACCAAATGCCCCATAATTAATTTTGGCTGCACCACCAACCCAAAAAAATGACATCAGATGTCCTTCCCCATCCACTTGTAGGTTAAAACTAAATTGGGGATCGACTTTTGATTGACTCTGAAAGTATTGTAATAAGGCATCTGCCTCCCCCCCCTTGGATAAACTTAGATTGATGTTGCCTTCTATAAGTATTTCTAAGGTTTAACTATGAAAACCCCAAATTCTCCAATCCACCTGCCTCATAAGCCATAAAGTCTAACGCCTTCACTACGCCAACCCTAACTTGATTCAATCCTTCCACAATATCTACTTAACAATCTGGCACATTCTTATGTGATCGTGAACAATGGGATTTATTAGGTGATTCTAGTTCATGACTATATTCAAGTAGAAATCTTTTAACAACCCACTTATCACAACCCCCACGTTTAGAAACCCTAAGCAATGTTATGCAATTACATCTGGTGAGACTTCTCTCTTTATACTTTCGCTTATTTTTTTCTGCGCATGCCACATTTGAAGCTTCATGTGGACGATTTGAGTCATCCGACGGGCAATGTACTTCCACGGGTTTGGCCTTCCTTAATCCCTCTTTAGAGTATTTAAAAACCTGATCACATATATCTCCATTGGCCAACTTCCTTGCATAGCTCTTTCTAATACTAAACCCACATAGTTTTGGGGTTAGATCAATAGGAACTCTGGGTAAAAATTCATATATTCCTATCTACGAATTTTGCGTACATCCATATTATTGATTTCTATATAGCCTATGTCGACAACCCATCCTTTTGGATCAGGGGAACCTACCTCATCCTTGACATTTATGTTCACAGTATCTACATGTAAATCCATAGACCTAAAACAACCTATGTCAAAATAGATAATACCACCACCCTTGAGTAAATATGCTAATTACTACAAAACATAATACACAGTCAAAAATAATTTAGATGAACACCCATTTAGTTTGTAGAGTTTGATTTATTATACTAATTTATTATACCAATTTTTCAGTGCTGAATTTTAAAGTTTTAATCCAAATATAATTTTAATTAATGAAATTTACACTAAAAAACTTTAATAAAATTAATGAGATTTATAGTAAAAATAAATTATTGACATTTACATTAAAACAATTTTAATATAAAGTTTCAAATAATGAAACATACACTAAATTTTTTTAATGAAATTAGTGAAATTTCCACTAAAAATTAATAAAATTTAGACTTAAAAAAATTTAATATTCAGTTTATTAATTTTCCTGTTGATGTTCAATTATTTTATGCCTCAAAAAATTATGGAATTTTCAATAAAATTCCATGTCTAGTTTTGGGTTTTAGGTTCAATAAAAATTATGAAATTTTAGTGAAAAATTTAAAAAGACGAGAAGATAGTAACTTTATTTGGGTTTTAGGTTTTTTGCTACATTGGAATTTTTGAAATCTTCGATGATGGGAGATTGAAGCAGTCACGTCGCGCCCCCTCCATACTGCGAGTTGTGTGTTTCTGGGAGACGGAGTCAAAAAAGGCACTTTCGTTCGCTCCCTCACTCCCAGCTGTCACGAATAGCTTAGATGACGCCCGCCGCATCACACGGCAAAAAGGCCACCTACACTGAATATTTCAGTGTAGGCGACTACATTGGATCATTTTCATATATATATATATATATAGGGAATGGGATATTTGGTAATGCATCTCAATGATAAGAGTCCTGGTATGCACTACTTGGGCAGGTTAAACTTTTCAGTGTAAGTGTCCCGAGTCCCTTTGGTTCTTAATAGTTATCTTCACAATCTTATTGACTGTACCTCAACATTGCCATTAGGTGAACTCATTGCTAAATCTTTAATCAACCAAGAGGCAACTATGACTCTCAAGATCTTTTTAAATAAGAATGAAATATGTAGCATTTTTGCAAATGGAATGATCGATGCATAGATATAAAGAAAAGATTTCTTGATTTCTCAAAGAAATATTTAAAAAATATTTAGACATTTGTCTCTTCACAGCAAAGCAGTGAGTCTTGCTCCATAAATCTCAAGCTATTTGGCTTTGACAAATACATAGGTTTTGAGATAAGAGAAGGGAGTTGGCATTTGATGCCTTACAAGGGAGAGCAATTGCTCTTAAATAAGAAAGAAAAGTCGGTTTCCTACTTACAAGATACTAGCAGTTGCCTATAATAGAAAACCAGTGGCGCAAAATCAGGGGCGCTCATGGTTTTGAGAGTTCCTATTTGAAAATTGGAGACTGTTGAGTTGGTTTGTCACCTTCTTCTGAAGCTTCTAAAGGTACTGTAGCATTCTTGTCTTTTTTTACTTTAGTAACAGATGGATTCTTCCTATATGTAACCAGATGGAATAGTAAGGAATGTTATATTCGGTAATGCGTCCCAATAATGGTAGAGTGATAAAGGTCCTAGTATGCGCTACCTGGGTAGGTTAACCTTTTTAGCGCAAGTGGTCGACAAACTCGGCTCCAAGAGGTGTTGGGTTCGAAAGTCCCTGGATAGTACCCAGAGTTATGTGTGGATGGAAGCATGGTGGGGATAGGATATTCGGTAATGCGTCCTAATAACGGTGGAGTGATAAGGGTCCTGGTATGCGCTACCTAGGCAGGTTAACCTTTTTAGCGCAAGTGGGAATGGGATATTCCATAATGCATCCCAATAATGGTGGAGCGATAAGGGTCCTGGTATGCGCTATCTGGGCAGGTTAACATTTTTTGCGCAAGAGCCAAACTCAGCTCCAAGAGGTGTTGGGTTCGAAAGTCCCTGGATAGTACCCAGAGTTATGCGCGGATGGAAGCATGGTGGGGAATGGGATATTCAGTAATGCATCCCAATAACAGTGGAGTGATAAGGGTCTTGGTATGTGCTACCTGGGCAGGTTAACCTTTTGTAGCGCAAGTGGCATCCTGGTAATCAAAATATGAAAAGTTTTGTGGAATAAATTCATTTTGAAATCTTTTAAAATGATTTGGACCACCAAATTCACCGTTATTCATAATTTTCAAAATTTTTATAGTAGAATGTGTAATTTCTTCATTTTGAGCTTTATGGTGTGTGATTTTAGCAAAATTGGTTGAAAGTAATATTTATTCATAAAAGTTTTGAGTTCTATTGAAATTATTTGGTTTAAAACAAAATGTTTTGGGAATGCAACTTGTGCAATATTTTTTGGACAATAGTCAAGCTTTCGTTCGGCTAAGGTAATTAAATGATAGGGTTCGATTTGAACTATTTTGGGTTGGAAAGTCTTTATAAAAAATCTTGTTGAAGATTTGAATGAAGTAAACCTTTTGGTATTTGAGGAAGGTGATGAAGAGGAGGTCTGAGTAGGAGAGGAGGTGATCTTTTTAAGATCATTATAAGTGATTAGCTAGTTGGCCAATTGAGTAATGGATAATGGAAGCATTCTTCCGCAACCTCCATGAGGAGTTAAAGAAAGTGGGGAAGATGGTTCCAAGAAAAGGGTGGTTAGTGGTGCTGGTTGTGTTAGGACAAGTTTCTTGCCATAGGAGTCTTTCGACTGTTTATGGGCTTTGCTTTTTTCCGAAGACATTTTGGAAATTGGCGGGTGTTTGCCGCATTTATCTATAAAATTCCCTGGAGAAATTCTCTATAAAGGAAATTTATCTGCAAATTCTATAGATCTTTTAATAGGTATTTGGGTTCCTTGGTTAATTTCGTAACCTAAGAGTCTTATTTTAGTTTGAAAAATTAAATATTTTGTTTTAGAAAGAACTAACCCATTTTGGATTACAGTTCTACGAAAAATTTCGAAATGTGTATGATGATTTTCTAAATTGTTAGAAAATATAAGAACATCATCAATATAGACAAGAAATCAAAAGGATTGAATATTTCATTCATTATTCTCTGAAATTCAAAGGGAGCATTTTTTAGGCCAAAAGGCATCACATTCCATTCATACTGGCCAAAAGGAGTAGTGAATGCAGTTTTATATTTATCTTTTTCAGCTACCTGGATTTGCCAAAATCCAGATTTCATATCAAATTTGGAAAAGATTTTTCCTTTTCAATTATTTTAAGAAGATCTTTTTTATTGGGTATTGGATATCTTATCCATTTTAATGCCTTGTTTAAGGGTTTATAGTTTATAACTAATTGAGGTGCTCTTCTTTCTTTTTCAACTGCCTTATAAACATAAAAGGTTGCATAAGACCAAGGAGATCCTGGAGGTTTGGATTTCCTGATTAATCTTTTGTCAAGGAGATTATCAATTTCTTTTTTACAATAATTTCTTAATTCTTGATTCATCTGGCAAGGTCTTGCTTTTGTTGGGATTTTATCCTCATTATATCCTTCTTTATATGGTAATTCTACCATATGGGTTTTTCTTTCCGAAAAGGCATTGGGAATATTAGCATAAGCTAAGTTTTCAATTTTTTCTTTTAATTCTTTTATTCTTTCTATGTATACCCATAAATCTAGCAATTAGGCAGGGTGCCACTGATAAGACCAGTAGGGGTAAATTTCATTGACAGTGATATGATATTTAATAGATTTATAAAACTATTGTGATTAACATTAGAAAAATGGAAATCTTTAGAAGATAGATCTCTGGAGCATCATCTTCTTCTTCTAGAGAAGAAAATGAAATTAATAGTGAAGAAATTTCTTATGAAAATATTAGTAAAAATAATTCTAATTGGGTAATCCCACATCTTCCACTAAAAACAATCTACCAAAAGGGTAGTTTCATAAATATGTTTACCTTAAATATAAGAACTGTCGAAGAGACAATCCTACTACAAATTAATTTTGAAAAACTTCAATTAATAAATTTAAAATCTATTGAAGATCATATTAAAAGTAAATATAATTATATTCATTTTGGATCGGTTCAAGTAACCATAAAACCCTTATCAAGAAATGGTATGAATGCCGCTATCCTAGCTAGTCTAAATGATTTTTAGACATACCATATGGGAAAATTCCCAAGTAGGAGCCATTGAAACTAGTTTATATGATGAAACAGTATACTTCAATGCTTTTCTTAACTTCACTATAGCATTAAAAGATGCAAACATAACAAGGGCTTTAACCTTGCTAATAAAAACTTCAAATATAGACATGGAACCAGGATCTTTACCATTAGCAATAATGTATAGATTCTGTAATAAATTATCTAAATCTGCTTTCATTCAAGGAGTCAGAGAAAGATGACATAACCCTAAAGAAACTATGATACTCCAGGCAGATCCTAGAAAAACTAGGAAAATGATTCCTAAAACTATTAAATGGGATGAAGTAAAATTTCCAGAATCATGGAAACTTAATGAAGTAATGAAACCACAAAATCCTGTGATAGAAAACCAACAGATCCAACGATCTATAACACACACATCCAAATGGAACAGTAGAACTAGAATTTAGATATACCATTCCAAAGCCTCCCTTAATTAGAAGCTTATCTTCTAAGATATCTGAAAGGTCAGAAAGACTAAGTAGTTCTAAAATACCAATAGAGGAAGTTAGATATAATATGTCTAATCTTCCAGACATTATATATGCTCAACCATAGCCAAGAACTGAATCTGAAGGACCAAATAGTCCAACTCTCACAGATATAGAGGGGAAACCCCAAGAATTTGATCCAACCATAAACATAATAGAAGAACCTTTTAAAATAGATAAAGAATCTATTAGAAAGGAATTTTATTCAAAAAATAATAAAATTAAAAAATAGTGGTTCTTTAAAACATTTAAAAAATCTGAAAGGGATAATATTTAAGAAGAATGGTATAATTTTATGAAAAACATAAAATTAAACATAAATTTTTTTGAATGATTTGAAAAGAACTATACTAAGTATATGTCATCCTATCCTTTCATAACAAGATTAAATCCTATATGGGAAACATTAGAAAAAGGAGAAATTGAAACGGATAGATATCCACAAGATGTTAGATATATAGTAAAACTAGAAAATGGAAAGAGAGTAATCTCAGCCCCATTCAGAGAAAGAATAGATGAAAAAGAACCTGTAAATGGATCAGACATCCAAAAAATATTTCAACAAAATAACTATACAAATAATTGTTTAAATATAATGGGTAAACGCCTAGAAAAAATAGATAATATATTACAAGAAATAAAATCTACAGAAATAAAATCTCAAAAACCAATGATTACTTTTGAAGCAAAAACTTCAGGATTATTTAAAATAGAAAAGTTAAGACCTTCAAAAAATAGAAATTTTATGGAAGAAATAAACAATAGGTTAAAACTTTTAGATATAAGACAATCTTCCAAACCTCAACATATAAATACTTTAAATGAAAATTCACAAAGTGAAATTAAGACAAATACAGAAGAATCTAATGATTCAGATAATATAATAAAAAATTTAGAAAATCAGTTTAATAACTCAAAACTAGATTCTGAACCCGAAGATATAAATCCCATTAAAAGATTTAAATCTAAAGAAAATTGAAAAAAACCATCAAAACCTTATTATTATAGGAATACTTTTCCAACTATGCTTTTTGAAGAAAATCCTCAGGTTATTCAAAATAAATTCTTTGCAAGAGCTATTTATGTCTGGAATATTGAAGGAATGTCAGAATACCAGATCATAAATGTTCTTCATAAAATGACAATGGCTGCAACAGCTTATGCTTCTAATGGCCTAAGTGAAAGAGAAGCATGTATATATTTAACTCAAGGGTTTGTAGGAAGTCTTAAAGGTTGGTGGACAAATGTCCTAAATGAAGAAAATATAACATATATAAAAGACCATATTAAACACATCAAAACAGATGATAAAAATAAGAAAAAAGAAGAAACTCCTCCTGAATCTGATGCCATTGCAACTTTGATTTATTCTATTACTAAAGCATTCATTGGAGATATGTTTGTTCTAGAAGAAAAAGAAACAAAATTTCTAAATAACCTTAAATGTCGAAACTTATCTGAATTCAGATATTATAAAGACTTATATATAACCAAAGTGTTACAAAGAAAGGATGCTAATTCAAACTACTGGAAAGAAAGGTTTGTTTATGGCTTACCTTCCTCATTTAGCAAACAAGTAAAAGAAGCTATTACAATAGCTCAAGGGGAAATAATTAAATGGGAAAACCTAACATATGGAGACATAATCAATTGCATAAACTGAGTAGGAATATCTTTATGCAATGATATAAAGACAAAAGAAAAACTTAAAAAAGAAAATATTAGTAACAAAAAAGAACTAGGCTTATTCTGTGAACAATTTGGTTTTGATAAGTTCAAGACAACTTGTTCAGGGAGTAAAAAGAAGAAATCATCTAAAAAGTTTATAAAATGATATAAACCTACAAGAAAATATAAAGAAGAATATTATAAGAAACCTAAGCAAGAAAAAATATTTAAAAAGAAAAGATTCGTTAAGAAAAATAAAGAAGTAACTTGCTATAAGTGTGGCAAAACTGGTCTTTATGCAAATAGATGCCCAGATAAGATAAAAAAGAAAATCAATGAAATAAATCTTGAAGATAAAAATTTAGAAGAACAATTAAAAAAGTATATAAAAAATATTCTTTTAAGTACAGACAATGAATCAGAAGATTCAACATCCTCTATAAATGATATAGAAGAAATGTCAGAAACCGACAATGAATATAGTCTAAATATGATAACTAGTTATGAAGAAGATTTGTTAAATTTAGCAGATCAAATTAAGGATCCAGATACCCAAAGACAATACTTAATGAAAATAAAGTCTATGTTAAAACATAAAGAAAAACTTCCAACTCCTGTTTATAATTTAGAAGAAACTCTAAAACCCTTAAAACACCAAAAAAATGATAATTTAGAAATAACAAATCTGAAAGAAGAAGTTAAATTAACTTCACAAATAAATGAAAGAAGTAAAATGTGAAATAAAACTGCTAAAAGAATTAATAAAATGGGAAACACTAAAACCTGTATCTTCTAATCAAAAGGAAAAACTTTCAGATTCTGAAGATTTAGAGGAATTCGTACAACAGATAATAAGGAGTAAATCTCAAGCATAGATAACTCCAATCCAAATAAAAATACAAAATTATAAGATACATGAAATAGCTTTAATAGACTCAAGAGCCGACTCTAATTGTATCAGAGAAGATTTGGTTCCTAGAAAACACAGAGATCTAACAACTAAAAACTTAATGGGTGTCGGAGGAACAAGACTCCAAGTAAAATATAAAATTCCTGAAGGATAAATTATAAAAGATGGAATGATATTCCAATAAACATTTATCCTTATTGAAAACATAAATAGGCCAATAATTTATTGGAACACCATTCTTAGAATTAATAAAACCATTTCAGGTCTTAGACTAAGGTCTATTAACAGAAATAGGAAAGAACAAAATATTTTTTGACTTCATAAATAAACCACATAAAAAATTAATAAATAATCTTCAGTTAAATCTAATACAAAAGGAGAAAACTCTAGTAGATTTAAAAGAAGAACATTCATATAAAAGAATTCAAGAAACACTTGAAAACCTTATATACATAGAAAGAATAAAAAAATTAAAAGAAAAAAATTGAAAACTTGGCTTGTGATGATATTCCCAATGCCTTTTGGGAAAGAAAAACCCATATGGTAGAATTATCACATAAAGAAGGATAAAATGAGGATAAAATCCTTACAAAAGCAAGACCTTGCCAGATGAATCAAGAATTAAGAAATTATTATAAAAGAGAAATCGATAATCTCCTTGACAAAGGATTAATCAGGAAATCCGAACCTCTAGGATCTCCTTGGTCTTGTACAGCCTTTTATGTTTATAAAGTTGAAAAAGAAAGAGGAGCACCTCGATTAGTTATAAACTATAAACCCTTAAACAAGGCATTAAAATGGATAAGATATCCAATACCCAATAAAAAAATTCTTCTTAAAATAATTGAAAAGGGAAAAATCTTTTCCAAATTTAATATGAAATCTGGATTTTGGCAAATCCAGGTAGCTGAAAAAGATAAATATAAAACTGCATTCACTACTCCTTTTGGTTAGTATGAAAGGAATATGATGCCTTCTGGCCTAAAAAATGCTCCCTTTGAATTTCAGAGACTAATGAATGAAATATTCAATCCTTTGATTTCTTGTCTATATTGATGATGTTCTTATATTTTCTAACAATTTAGAAAATCATCATACACATTTAGAAATTTTTCGTAGAACTGTAATCCAAAATGGGTTAGTTCTTTCTAAAATAAAATATTTAATCTATCAAACTAAAATCAGATTCTCAGGCTACGTAATTAACCAAGGAACCCAAATACCTATTAAAAGATCTATAGAATTTGCGGATAAATTTTCAGATAAAATAAAAGATAATAATCAACTTCAAAGATTTTTAGAATCATTAAATTATGTGGCAGAACACATTGAAAAACTAAGAATAATAGCAAAACCATTATATGCCAAACTTAGGAAAAATCCTAAACCTTGGACAAATAAACATACTGAGACTATTAAAAGGATAAAATCCTATGTAAAAACTTTACCCCTATTATACATTGTGGATCCTTTATCCTTTAAAATTGTTGAAATCGATGCTTTAGATAAAGGATTTGGAGGAATACTTAAATAAGTAAAAGATTCAAAAGAACAAATTATTCAATATCATTTTGGAATATGGAACCATGCCCAGAAGAATTATTCGACTATAAAAAAGAAAATTTTAAGCATTGTTTTATGCATTACAAAATTTCAAAGTGATCTTTTAAATCAAAAATTTCTTTTACGCATTGATTGCCAAGCTGCAAAATATGTCTTAGAAAAATATGTTCAAAATTTTGCATCAAAACAAATATTTTCTAGATGGCAAGCCATATTATCATGTTTTGATTTTGATATTAAATTTATCAAAGGATCTTCTAACTCAATCCCTGATTTCCTTTCTAGAGAATTTCTCCAGGGAATTTTATAGATAAACGTGGCAAAATGCCTGCCAATTTTCAAAATGTCTTCGGAAAAAAGCAAAGCCCATAAACAGTCAAAAGACTCCTATGGCAAGAAACTTATCCCAACACAACTAGCACCACTAAACACCCTTTTCTTGGAACCATCTTCCCCACTTTCTTTAACTCCTCATAGAGGTCATGGAAGAATGCTTCCATTATACATTACTCAATTGCCCAGCCAGCTAATCACTCCTAATGATCTGAAACAGATCACCTCCTCTCCTACTCAAACCTCCTCTTCATCACCTTCCTCAAATACCAAAAGGTTTACTTCATTCAAATCTTTAATAAGATTTTTCATGAAGACTTTCCAACCCATAATAGTTCAAATTGAACCCTATCATTTAATTACGTTAGCCGAGCGAAAGCTTGACTATTGTTCAGAAAATATTACACAAGTTGCATTCCCAAAAATATTTTATTTTAAACCAACTGATTTCAATAAAACTCAAAAATTTTATGAATACATATTAGTTTCAACTGATTCTGCTAAAATCACACACCATAAAGCTCTAGATGGAGAAATTACACATTCTACTATAAAAATTTTGAAAATTATGAATATCGATGAATTTGGTGGTCCAAATCATTTTAAAATATTTCAAAATGAATTTGTTCCACAACACTTTTCATATTTTGATTACCAAGATGCATGGACGAATGTCTTATGGTTTAAAAATAAGTTTAACCAAAATTCTTGGTTTTTTATATTTGATAAAAAATTAAAATTCTCATTTCCTTTTTGGTTCCTCCAATGGTGGAATAATTTTGGTCCAATAGCAAAAATGCTTCCCCAAAATCTCCAAAACAATTTTAATGTGTTTAAAGAACACTTTAATTGCTCTAAGACAGAAAAGAAACTTCCCATTCTCCTTCTTTTCTTCTCTAAGCTTTCCCTTACTTGGATATTCCAATAGAATTGGTGCTTTGTGGCTCAAGAGTCTCTTCCTCCTGCACTTGGAAGAGTTTATGAGGTAAAATGGTGGGAATCTTTTAATTATCCCCAAGCTTCTCCGGAAAAGGTCCAGAAATGGCTTATAGGGAAATTTAACTCTGAGCAAACTCAATTTTTAGCTCAAAAGTCTCACCAAATGGCGATCCTTACAAATTTATCTTTAGAAGAAGATTGGAAAAAAGTCATTGAAGCCTAATTCAAGGCAATAAAAGCCAGAAAAGATAAAGCTTCATCAGCATCATCTTCAAAAGCAAAAGCTTCAGACTCCTCCAGCTCTTATTCAGCTGAAGCTGAAGACCTTGGCTGCGGATCATATCCGACAGACTTATTTGGTCATGACGTAAACCCGTTCTTTGATTAAAAGTGTAGAAGCCAGGATCTCTGCCTGGACCTGACTTCATCACTGCCTACTATTCCATTGGGTCGCATACGGGAAGAATCCATCTGTTACCAAAGTCAAAAAAGACAAGAATACTACAGTACCTTTAGAAGCTTTAGAAGAAGGAGACAAACTAACTCAATAGTCTCTAGTTTCCAAACAAGAACTCTCAAAACCATGAACGCCCCTAGTTTTGTGCCCCTGGTTTTCTTTTACAGGCAACTACCAGTATCTTATAACCAAAAAATTGGCTTTTCTTTCTTATTTAAGAGCAATTGCTCTCCCTTGTAAGGCATCGAATGCCAACCCCCTTCTCTTATCTCAAAACCTATGTATTTCTCAAAGCTAAATAGCTTGAGATTTGTGGAGCAAGACTCCACTGCGTTGCTGTGAAGAGACAAATGTCTCAATATTTTGTAAGTATTTCTTTGAGAAATCAAGAAATCTTTTCTTTATATCTGTGCGTCGATCATTCCATTTGCAAAAATGCTACATATTTCAATCTTATTTAAAAAGATCCTGAGAGTCATAGCTGACTCTTGGTTGATTAGAGATTCAGCAATCAGTTCACCTAATGGCTATGTTGAGGTACAGTCAATAAGACCGTTAAGATAACCATTATGAACCAAAGGGACTCGGGACTTGCAAAGATGGTATCAGAGCCATGTTAGCTCATTTTATGCATTAAAATGCTACTTTACTGTTACTTTTTATCTTCCTTCTCACTTAGTTTCATTTTTTTCTTTGGGGGGGATAAGATGTATGCTATGCGGGAGAGACTATTCACTATCCCTCTAAGGATAGCCATTAATCTACTATTAAGAATAGTAGTTTTTAAATCCAAAAAATATCAATGAAACGTGGGCAACCACATAGTCGCATTCCCATAAATCTTGCAATTAGGCAAGGTGCCACTGATAAGTCCAGTAGGGGTAAATTTTGTTGACAATGATCTGATATTTAACAGATTTATAAAACTATTATGATTAACATTAGAAAAATGAAAATCTTTAGAAGATAGATGTCTGGAGCATCATCTTCTTCTTCCAGAGAAGAAAATGAAATTAATGGTGAAGAAATTTCTTATGAAAATATTAGTAAAAATAATTCTAATTGGGTAATTCCACATCTTCCACTAAAAACAATCTACCAAAAGGATAGTTTCTTAAATATGTTTACTTTAAATATAAGAACTTTCGAAGAGACAATCCCACTACAAATTAATTTTGAAAAACTTCAATTAATAAATTTAAAATCTATTAAAGATCATATTAAAAGTAAATATAATTATATTCATTTTGGATCGGTTCAAGTAGCCATAAAACCCTTATCAAGAAATGGTATGAATGCCGCTATCCTAGCTAGTCTAAATGATTTTAGACATACCATATGGGAAAATTCTAAAGTAGGAGCAATGGAAACTAGTTTATATGACAAAACAGTCTACTTCAATGCTTTCCCTAACTTCACTATAGCATTAAAAGATGCAAACATAACAAGGGCTTTAACCTTGCTAATAAAAACTTCAAATATAGACATGGAACCAGGATCTTTACCATTAGCAATAATGTATAGATTTTATTATAAATTATCTAAATCTGCTTTCATTCAGGGAGTCAGAGAAAGATGACATAACCCTAAAGAAACTATGTTACCCCAGGAAGATCCTAGAAAAACTAGGAAAATGATTCCTAAAACTATTAAATGGGATGAAGTAAAATTTCCAGAATCATGAAAACTTAATGAAGTAATGAAACCACAAAATCCTGTGATAGAAAACTAACAGATCCAACGATCTATAACACACACATCCAAATGGAACAGTAGAACTAGAATTTAGATCTACTATTCCAAAGCCTCCCTTAATTAGAAGCTTATCTTCTAGGATATCTGAAAGGTCAAAAAGACCAAGTAGTTCTAAAATACTAATAGAGAAAGTTAGATATAGTATGTGTAATCTTCCAGGCATTATATATGCTCAACTATAGCCAAGAATTGAATCTGAGGGACCAAATAGTCCAACTCTCACAGATATAGAGGGGAAACCCCAAGAATTTGATCCAGCCATAAACATAATAGAAGAACCTTTTAAAATAGATAAAGAATCTATTAAAAAGGAATTTTATTTAGAAAATAATAAAATTAAAAAATAGTGGTTCTTTAAAACATTTAAAAATCCGAAAGGGATAATATTCAAGAAGAATGGTATAATTTTATGAAAAACATAAAATTAGACATAAATTTCTTTGAATGGATTGAAAAGAACTATACTAAGTATATATCATCATATCCTTTCATAACATGAATATATATATATATATATAGGTTATGATTTTGTGAGATCGGTCTGACATGGGCAGCTACGAGACCGGTCCTAGAAGTATATTTTTTTATTTTTTCTACAGACTTGAAAATCAATGGATGATTTTGGGATTTTATAGGTTAATCATTCATTGATTTTCAAGTTTGTAAAATAAAATAAAATAAAATAAATATACTTTTGGGACTAGTCTCACAAAATCATAACCCTATATATATATATATATATGTGTGTGTGTGTGTGTGTGTGTGTGTGTATTGGCTATATTAGATCATCCTAATCTTTATAAGGATGTGATGAAGCATCGATCATCGGGGCTCGTTTTAAGCCTATTTCATGCCCTCCCTTGGACAATTTCAGGGGCTTAAAACAATAGCTCAGACCCACCAATGCCTTCATATTTGATTCAGGCCTTCAATCTGCTCATCAAAGACAAACGGAAATTACAATGGGATTATGAATTTGCCATTTGTCAAACCCCCGGCACTTGCATGCCTCTTCTAATTCCCATTTCAGCCCCATGTCTACTGGACTCCTAACTAAAAGCAACCATATATACGGTTTAATGGACTTTAACGACAATATTTAACTAAGCTTCGCTTACGTGCGTTGGCCTAGTAAATCTTGCGGAATATAAGACATCCAAGCCTAATAAAACCAAATTCAATTTAGGGAATATTCTGAAATTAGTTAGAGGGGGGTGTAAACCTGGTTGGATTGATTAAGTTGGGATCAACCTAATCCTAACTTTACTTATAAAAATTTAACCTAACTCAACCTTAATGTTATTTTTAAAACCCTAACCCAAACTTAATAAAATTGAATTGAGATTGGATTGATGAATGAAATTAAATAGGTATTTTATGTTAGCTGTAATGCATAAAAAAATTTAAAAACTTGTTTTCAACACTAAAATGCAAAAACAGAAAGAAAAAAAAAGAAAGAAAGTGCACGTGGAGATTGGGTGAACATGCGAATGCCAAGGGTTAACATAGGTAATTTAGGAATATTTTAAATTGGATTGGGTTGAATTGTTGAGTCCTCAACTCAACCTGACCTAAATAACAAATTGGGCGGTGTTGAATTCAATTTTGCAAACCTAATTTTTTCATCTCTCCAACCCAATTTGAAATGAGTCGCGCTGGTGGGGTTCAAGTTGAACTCAACATAATTTACAACCCTTTTTGACCCAAACGGGAGTAGGAAGAAATCTTAAAAATCGACATTCTTAGTTTCTTACACAAGTTTGTAAATTTTCTAAAGACCCTAGCCCGCACTTTCACATAAGATCTTGCACCCAGCAGTGAGAAGGCTATTTCAATCACTGTGATTCTTTGCACTTTCATACGTTATCCAACATCAGATCGATGCGCACGAATGATGGTAAGTGCGTGAAGTTGGACGTCACAAGAGAACCGTTTCACACATGCAACCAGCTGTCCATGAGATGTGAAAAGTACTCGTGCAACTAGTTGCATGTTAAACCATCAGCTACAGGGACATGAAGTATAGTTCTAGGTGCATGCATCCGGCATAAGCATCAGTTGCTGTTTTCTCACGTACATGGGACACTCGCCCCCATGCGTGCAAACATGCGAATGTCTCCCATGAGAGCATGCACCGCTTGTGTGACCTTGTCCAAATTAATCTCTTATATAAATTTCAAGTCACCCAAAACCTAGAAAGATTAAAAAAGAAAAAGAAAAACATACGAAAAGAAAGGCACATTTACGTACATGTGACTTTTCAGGCAATGAATGGAAACCGTGTAGGAAGCAAGCAATACTTTCAATCCATTAATTTTCAGGCGATTAATGAACCTGTCAAGCTGTAACATCAACCTGAGCACTTGTGGTGTAGGTTTCATAAGACACTGTTGCTCGCAAGATTCCATAGCTTGTGCGGTTGGCAATTCCGGGCAAGGATTTTGGCCGAAAACATCGGGAAAGAGGCTCTTGTGGCATGTCGGATGGAGTGGAACATCTCCACACGGCTCTCTCTCTCTCTCCCTCTCTCTCTCTCTCTCTCTCTCTCTCAGCCATTTTCATGCCTGCTCTATCAAACCTAATTCCTACCCTATAATGCGGCTAACAACATCTGAGAAAAGGTAGCAACATTTCTAATATAGGCATGGCATGTAAAGAAGGATGCAATCGGGACCCTCCAAATCTGTGGCCAAGCATCAAGAAATTAAAATAAAGGAGTGGGAAGTATCAAGTGGCTGAAAATTTTGGAAAAATTCAATTGGATGTTTGGATTGCAAGATGAATGTCATGATGGGTAATGATCTATATATTTACAGAATGGGATGTACAATTTGGATGGTAAGTAAGGCGAGCACCATTGAGAAAATGGTGCTGAACCAAGGAATCTCGCACTGTTTGAGCTAATGCATGCTTCTGTTCCTCAGCTTTGTGTCCCATCCCACCTCTATTGTTTCCAGAAGGTGTGGGTCTCACGCAGAAGGCCTGTTGCCAATCAAAGAAAACCCTTCCCTAAATAAATAAAATAACAATAACAATAAAACTTAAAATATTGGACACGCTTGCAAAATAAGGAACTAAAATGCCATGCAAGAACTTTTACAGATATGGAAGGCACAGTCTCGAGGTATATCAAATTAGTTAAGAAGTTATGAGCCTTTATCAGTGGAATTATGCTCATGAACGATTCAACAATTTTTCATCCTTTGGTTCTCATTGCTACAATAATTAATGGTAGTGTACTACGTAAACTTAGCTTTTACCGCAATCCCTAACCAACAGGACTCAAACCTTATCATGCATGCAAGTTACAAAGATTTTAGAAGTGGCTGTGTATCATCCTCCGGACTGTGCTTTTCATTGTCAAGGTTTGGTAACTAGACCTTGCATGAAAGGGTTACATTGGAATATATAATGGTAGAGTCAGTAACTTTGGCTGGGGAACAAAACTTAACACCATGTTCTTGTGCATAAAAATGCCGAACAAAGAATCAGGGAAAGAAGGAAGATATGCCGACGAAGAAAGAAGAGAAGAATTTTAAAAAAAGAAGAAAGAAAAAAAAGAAAGAAAACGGAGAGAGAGAGAGAGAGAGAGAGAGAGAGAGAGAGAGAGAGAGATGAAGTGAAAACCAAAACTAAGGAAAAAAGGTTTAAAAAAAGGAAAGCGTAACAAGCAATTAAGAAATGTAGAATTTCTTTCTTTAAGATAATCTCAACTAGTAAGTTATCTAATTATAATTAATTATTAAAAAAATTTCTCAATGATTAAATTGTCCTTATATGGCACCGTTGCACTGATCAAGGACAATTTTAAGGATTTTCAAAAATTGAGGACTATTGCTTGCCATCAAATACACGTAGAAACATGATTCATACCTTCCATACTACTATTGTCCTTGATCTTAAGATTCTTCAGAACGGACATTGTTCTATGACCTCATAACGGATATATAGGCTACCCTTGAAAGTCACTTCAAGTAACAGTCCAAACCCTCCAACTGGAGGCATTAAATATCTTCATAATTCAGGACCTGTCTTCATTTGTCTAAAATATATATTTGCCACAGATTTGATACTCAGGGGAAAATTGCTAATCCTTCAAAATGTCCATCTCCTCTATGATTCAATTTTTCATTTAAAATAAAAAATAACCTTTATCCAACAAGATTAGGAAATAAAATTGGCAAATACATAAAGCGAAATGTTTCCACACCATATAAGATCAATAATCTTTTGAACAAGAACTTCCATTCCCAGTGTATGCAAGTGCTACTTGATCCGAAATGCAGTCTGTAAATTGGCTCCATTAATTGTACACACTGAAGCAATGGTCATATGATCTCTCAAATCTCTTCTTCTCCGACCCCTTACCAATCAAAGAGGTTGAAGGGATCCATGGCTTTGTTTTCCCGCCCTCCATCAGATTTTTCTCCAGTCATGCCTTGGGGAAACATAAGTTTTATTGGGTCCGCCTCCAATTCTACCAAATCCATGAAGAAATCATCAGAGTGATTTGAATCAGATTTCAACGATTTTTTATAGTTGTCATGTTCTTCAAGTCCCTCATCAAACTTCCCATTGCCATCAATTGCTTCTTCTGACTTCTCCATTTCTGCTCTCTCTTCTTTAACTGACCCAATTTCCATTCTCTCGCTAACAATAACGTCTGATGATAACGCATGATCTGTGTCACTCTCCTTATGTTCTTCCCTTGGTATTATTGGTTTTGGCATTGGAGAAGGTGGCGAGCTTTTTGGATGAGCTTCCTTTTTCATGTGCTGTGATCTAGTGGACCCCGCCAATGCATTTCTTTGCGTGGGCCATGGATGGTTGTGCTCTGATGTGTAAGTGATCACTAAAATATTTGGATCCGTCCGACTCCTCTCTACTTGCTTTCTTGCTGAGCAACCTTTGGAACTGCTACATCTGTAATAGCCCCTGCATTTCACAGACAGTAACCAATGAGGAAAATTATTCGCTATGACGTTTAAATTCCATAAAAATGCAGTTAATCTCATCACTTTACCCGCCATTCCTAGATTCCCTACCTCATCAATTGCACAAGTGTAATTCAGTGCACTTAAGTAGAATGCTGATTTTAGGCATCCATTTGAAGACAATGGCCATTGATCAAAAAGAAGATGACTAGGGATGTAACTTCAGCAACTCAGACAGTTCTGATCCTTTGCCTGATTGTTTTCCATCACATTCCATTGTGGGGCTGTGATTGCAACAGATGTATCAATATACACATGCATCTGGATGTGCCATCATAGAAAATGGGTCTGAAATTCTACACCAGATGAGTCACAAAGAACAGATAATCTGACCCAAAAATTAGTTCTGCTCATTCGTTAGATTCTCCATAATAAGTGTGTGAAGCAAAAACTTAAGCAGGATGGTTATTCTGCACATTAGGTGTGGATATCTTGACCCATCCGATCCAATGAGTGAACTCGACAGCATATCTAGGATTAAGAATCTGCATTGTGTGGACATTATGATGCAAGGTTCCAATGCTGCACATGCTATGAAAGCAATTTTATCATATAAAATGTAGACTGACGTGACCTTATGCTATGATGTTTAAATGATGTGAGTGCATTGCAAGTTTGCAGTACTTGCAAGTCAGGAACCAAAAAAGGATGGAATTCATGTTGATGGTGAAACCTTTCATGTAAAATGGCTCGATAATATAGTTCATAGGTTATCAATACGATCACCGAAGTGCACAAATCATCATCTTTTATTTTTCTGAGCCGATGAAGAGCTTACAGTCCAAATGCACTCTCTAGGTACATTGACTGGACTGCTTAGTAACTCAAGACAATTCCATCTTTAAAGGATCTTCGATCGGTTCTTGCTTCTAAATTGCAGGTTTTAGTTTCTCAAATTGAGTTACTGTGAATTTGGTCAGTAGTTCACGGCCATGTTAAAATGGTATTAGCTCTTCAACCTGGTTTCATGATGACTTGTGTAGATTACCCATTAGCGTTTTGCCTGTGTAGAACACCCTAACCATGCTAAAGACAGGCTGCACCCTGATTAATAGATCAGCCTTGTTTAGCAGAGAAGATCGTTGCAAATTGGTCCACCTCTCATCTTGGTGAGACGTGCTATACTAGTGACATGATGGTTGAAATGTATGTTACATTAGCAAGTGTCTGGATGTAGGTGATCATAAAGATATTACCTTGGATAAGGAGAACCCTTGATGGGTTTCTGTCCATATTTTCTCCAAGCCCAAAGATCAGATGGAACCACTTCTCCACCGGGTCTACCGGTCGTAGGTGCTGGTGCTGGAACACACACAACCTTCTTCGCCTGACCCTTCCTTCAAATATAAGATTTTTTCTTCAGTAATGATAGTGATTTTATTCACACACATAAATGAAATTTGCTTACAGCCATTTTAGGGGCTATTGAAACTATTGTAACTTGACCTAACAATTCAAAATGGAACTGCAACAACTCAGCTCAAATGAAGAAGGGAAATTAAATTGATATGCTCTTATCAATCATGGTTTATTACAGCTGTTAATTACACAACTAGGAGTTGAAGTTCTTCACTTGCTTGGTGCTGTCTGTATCTACTTGTGACAAGTCATGAAGGTCGCGACAATGCACGGACTATTTTATGTAAGTTGCACCGTTCTTTCAGCTTTTGCAAACAGAGAAGTACAAAAGTGTACTTGATTGATACTACGTAGTAGAAGGGTGAATGAACAGGAGAACATCGACTCTTTTATTCTTTCTCAAAAAATAGTGAGTTACGGTCATGGAGACATGGACAATTGTCTTAGCGATGTCGGTCTTGTTGTCTTTACAATTGAAGAAATTACTTTATTTGAGTATGTAATTCAACCACAAGAATAAACTAACAGATTACTTGAAATTCTGTTCTCTATCTATTCCTAATTTCGGGTATATGAATGTTTTAAAAGATTTGGTGACTTTGCAATCATTATAGAAATGGCATCTAAGAAATAGCCAGAAGACACAAAACGGAAGCAGTGGTCATAGATTTTTCCCCCAAGCGAAAAGGGAGTAGAAAATAAACAATTACGTATTTCAAGAGTTTCTATAAAAAGGTTCTAAAAGATATGAAATATCCAAAGCTTTCTTTTTCTTCTCGCTTTTTTTTCCTTCTGTGATTCAGATTTCTCTTAATGAAACCTACCATGGGATTATATTTTCGATGGTCCGAAGCCAAGGAGATTGATCGGTTTGGTTTGGTATGTTAGTCAAGAAAAAAAACTTTAAATAACCACCTGAAAGAAAATTGAATGCTCATTTTTATGGCACATGAGTTAGTATGGGTAACTTTTAAGCGATACATAAGTCCAAAGACTTTTGTGACAATTAGGTGTATGGTTGTCATGCTGACGGAGAGAACATCATCTCCACCAACCTAAATCACGGTTGTTTTTTGTAATTATCCAGACAAGTCAAAAGACCACATCAATTACCATAGTTTCAGGATTTTTCGCCCCTTAGAGATTCCCGAATAAGAGAACTAGATCATGGCCTTTCTATTCTTTTAATCATGCCACATCAAATGGGTAATGACGATTATGATGGCGTAAATCAAGGAATTTTACAAATAAAACAAGAAATACTATGTGTGCATATCATCATTGTTGAATGATATTGAATTTCAATGAAGTTCTTTTTCCGGATCTTAAAAGAATTTAGAAATAAGTCCTGAAAACCCAGTTTCATCAAACTTTGAGTTTCTCAAAATGGGTACCCCTTTTTTCCTTAAAAACCAGCAATAAAATCCATTTTTCCGATTAGATGATAGTTTCTGCGAGATCAGTTTTGAATAATTTCTTAAAAAATACAGTAGTAAAAACTTCTCTGTAACAGAAAATTGTTATAATGGGAGAATTACAGTCGTCGGTTACCTTCTTTTGATTCCTAAGTTCCGTGGCGATGGAATCTGCTGGCCGCCTTTCTCAACCAAACTAGAGGCAGTAGAAGTAATGGGACAAATGATGCGAGTATGATCGAATGAAGTAGACGTAATTCCTGTTGGTGAATCCACTGCTGTAAGTGCTGAACTGGTGCAAGACGAAATCGGCATCTTTGCATCTGGCGATATCTGTACCATTCTTGAGAAGGAATTGCAAGGCATTTGCACCTCCTCACCTGCTATCCTATGACTCAGGACACTTCCAACACTCTCATCATCCTCCGCATTCATGTCGGCCATACGACCACCAGGATCCGATAAGAACATAGGAGCTGCCATATCCAACTCATGCATCATAGGATCCTGTATGCTGAAGAAAGGATCGCCAAAACCATTGATGGGTTCTTCGATTGACAATGGAAAATTGACGAGCGCTGAGGGAAATTGCCAATTTAGAACTGGATCAGTCGTTCTTCTTTCGTTACAGCTGGCCCGTACTATGTCTGAAAGATCTCCTTGATCACCTTCCATCATTACCTAAGATAAACTGCGCATAACCCTTGATAGCACTAAACAGAATCTGCTCTCTACCGTGATTGCAGTTCGAGTGATTATGCACCCCTAAAATCTTCAAAACCATGCATATGTGGGTCTTTGAATGTTTGTGCGCGAAATGAATTTCTGGCAGCCGGGTTGCTACGAAGAAAAATGAAAGAAACGTGCGAAAGGAGTTGTTATGAGTGAGAGAGAGAGAGAGAGAGAGAGAGAG
>JAYJMB010002315.1:0-59403 GCA_036873735.1 Pouteria campechiana
TATCTATTAATACTATTGAAATTATAAAAATTACTATATACAGTTACATGATGCTGACAGTATGTTTAAACTTGGTTACATCTCGAGGTTCAACTGTTTCAAACCTTAAATTTCAGTTATGATAGCAGTGGGTGTTTTTCATCAAATATCCAGACGTGAGTTTAGTTACCCAAACAGAGAGTGGGCCTACGGTTGGAAGCCCATCTGCGCTGCTTTGATGTGCTGCGTTGGGCGTCTTGACATCCTCTTCTCCATCCCAACAATCCAATATTGGTTGCATGATGGGAATCTATCAATATCAATATTGTATTTTTGCAGCACAAAATCTCCAATTTTAATTTTTAAACCTGAAAATGTTCCTTTTAAATTGGAACCATCTTCCTAACCTTTTCGACGTGTTTGACTGATTAAAGCATATAAAAAATGAGAAGGCAAAGGTGAGCAGTAAATTATCAAGGTTTTCATTGAAGTCAATGGCCTGGATTACCAAAAATGACGATAAATTTATATGGATGCTTCGAACGCCGTCTTCTATGAGATTGGAGCACTAGAACCGTATAAATTCAGACCAACCATTGAATTGGGGCAATTCTGACCGTCCGTTTGCTGCCTATGACCATTTGGACGATCAAGATCTTGTAATTGGCTTGGAAAATGGTAGCTAGATCATGATTCAAGCAGCCTAGATTGATTGATGGTGTGTTTGGTATTTGCAATGAAAGATGACGGGGCACCCAACAGCAAAGTTAGTTTTGCAGCTGTTGCCTGTTAGCGTCTGTTTTGTAAAACTTGAATTGGTTATGTTCGTTATGAAATATTGATATTTAAAAAAACCCGTGCCCTATATAAGACGTGAATCCGAGGAGAAAGAGAGGAAGAGCAGCAATGGCTTCAGCAGCAGGATCGAGCGCGGCAGTTCCGTTCTGGAGAGCCGCTGGCATGACCTACATCACCTACTCCAACATCTGTGCTTCTCTTGTCCGCAACTGCCTCAAAGAACCGCACAAATCAGAAGCCCTCAACCGCGAGAAAGTCCATTTCTCCATCTCCAAATGGACCGATGGAAAGCCCTCGAAGCCAAGTAAGCCGTCCCTCTTTTTCCTGGGATTTTATTTCTTCATCAAAAGATCCAGCTATGGTTTATGTGTTTAATGTGTTTGAGATCTTAAAAGGGGAAGTAATCAAATAATTTTTGGGAGGATATTTAGGGTTTTATTTGAATATGGTATTGTCACCACTCCTGCCTCATTCCTTGATGAATATTCTTTTCTTGTGTGGCTTTTTCTGGAAATTATATGTCAGAAATTCTGTTTGGGTGTGGAAAAGATATTGATCTGTGATTACTCAGAGCTACCTTCAATTTGTTTTACTAATCAGCTTTTATTTTCTCAGTGAGACTTTTTTCTGGCTACATAGCCAATTGTAGTTGCGCTCTATTCTACCGCTTGGCATGCAGAAATGCTTTAGTTCTTATCTTAAATGATTCACCTTTATCCGTGGCCAGTTGTTGATATGGGCACAATACTAGGTGTTGCCTTATCGCACCAGTAGAGAAATGGAGGGTGCTTTAGAGTCTGTTGGTTTCATAATTGGTCGTACTAAAATTGGCCTTACTAAAGCTAATGTACCTTTGCTAACTAAATGATTAGAAACAAAGAATCAAGGTAATTGATCAGGAAGTACCTGATGGCCATTTTTATCTCCTGCATCAATAATTCATGAGTGGAGTCAATTGATAAGTATGTTCATAGGGTTCAAGGTGGTTGAAGAAGTGGGAAGTGCCAATTAAATGAAAAGGGAAATTCTTCAAGATCATTATGGCATTGGCTTTGTTTTCTAGATAAATCAAAGAACGATCATCCATCGACATAGCTAGTATTCACCAATGACGTCAAATGACAAATTATAAATGCACTTGTATGGCTTAACCCTTTGTTTTCTTTGTGGGAAGCATATTGGCTCTTCTTTGGAGCTGTTGCATGCTCAATGCAGGAAAAAAGGTATATAGATAATGATGGCCTAATGCCCAGGATAGGGACGCGGTTTAGACACAACTTGGGTTATATTTTGGAGATACTGTCCTTACATGTTTTCGATGGCAAAGAGATATTTGGCTTCCTATTAAATAGGCTACCAGCTGAACTAACGTTCTCAATTTTCCAATGCTTAATGGGGTGAAAAGAATACGACTTCCAAAAATTCATTGCTGCATGTTCTTATCTTAGATAAATCCCTTGTAAATATAGCAGTACATGATGCCTTTTTCTTTGCAAGGATCAAAGCCATAAATAGAATTTTAAACATTATGTTCCTTGTAAGTTCAAAACTGAGCTAAATTAAAGATTAATATCCACTCTGGTAAACAAAACTGTAAAGAGAATTTATTCACTATTGAAATTATTTTGAGTTTGCTGAGAACTTTTATTATAGTATATATTATCTAACTTGTTAAATTTGTATTTTATAAATAGCCAAGTCAAAAAATAAAATTTTAGCTTATTTAGTTAGGTCATATGATGATTTAATCATTAAATATTTAGTTTTATGCCTTTTTATTTGGTATAACTCACTTTTAAATTTTATTTAAGTAATATTTTTTCTTGCTAAAATATAATATTTAAGATTCCATTAATGATTTTAATGTTGAAAATATATTGCAGCAGGTTATATTTATCAGGTTTATAGAGATATATCTGCAATGCCAGTTAGTTGCAATCCTTTTCCATAAGTTCCATCATTCTACATATTAAAGATGTTATGGTAAATCATACCAATATTACAATATTGCTATGATTATTTTGTAGAATGATCTAAATTGTCTGATGTCATCTTAATATTATTCAGAAGCTGTTGATATTCAAATTTCGACCAAACCATACCCAAAAATCTCAATGGTCATGTTGATCTATTATAACCAAACATGAAATTTATAAGATAAAAAGATCTAGGGGTTCAGTTGTTGGTCTCAAAGATGGAGAGAGAAATAATCGGCCAAAAATCCAACTCGCATGACCCATCGCTTGTAGGTGACATTTTGACACAATGTTTACCAGTAGGTAACATTATGACAAAACTAATCATCAATACAATTTTATCTACGAATAAAATAATTAGTGAAATATGCATAAGAAGAATTTTAGTGAAAAGGGAATCTCTGTCTTTTGGAGAAAAAATACCGAGCGATGAAGCTTGTATTCTTCTTCTGACATTGTTAAGTATTGGAAGTTGTGAAGGTTAGCTGAATTGGTTACCTTCATATAACAGCAATTCTGCCCCCTGCCCCCCTCCCCCTTGTGGGAAAAAGAATAGAAAATCACACATAAATAAAAAGGAAAAAAGAAAATCGTTCAAAGGTGACTGTATAGCCTAAGCTTTTATGACATGAGTAATGGTGATAATTGTTATGTCATGTAGCTTCCTATTGTAGGATCTTTTTGGAATGTCATAAACGTTGTGTCAAGGAATGTGTTTATAGGATGAACATTTTAACATTATTGAAAAAAGGATGCTGGAGATAGATTAGTTGGTAGTCTAGGAAGGATAGATTTAGAAATGAAGGATCAAGGGAAATTTAAGGCGAGGTTGTCTTAGGTGGTTTTCCTCATGTTGTTGATATAAAAAAAACTGCAGTGGTTTGGACTAAATTTGTTTAAATTGGATCCAGTACGCTTGTAGCAGAATCTCCAGTAGAAAGTGGATGTATAAATGGGCATTAAAGTGGAGATTTAAGGGAAAGTTGGCTTACTTTGTGTGGCCACATGTAGCTGAGAATGAGAAAAAAAATCCATTTGGTTAAACAGAAGGCTATAGGGAGGTAAAAGGAGAATGTGAATGGATGTTGTTCTTAGAACTTTAATTGGTTTGGTCTAAAGGAGGACATGGACCAAGGTAATGTGGGATAACCAGATAAAGCTCAATAGATGATGATGATATCTTTCTAGATAGTAGATTAGATGTGGAAATTACTGTATCCAACTGATCCCACCACCCATGGGTGCATGCTTGCCATCGCATTTGGTGAGGTGATAGCATGTGACCATTGATGACTATATATGGGTTGGATATAGAATCTTCTGCATTCAATCTGCTTTCAACCCTAGACAGTCCCATACATTTTGAAAGGCCTAGCTTTAGAAACCATCAGTGTTTTCTCTAAGAGTTCTGTACTAATAATACTTGTGGGATACAACATATTTTATTTAGGTTTTGAAGTTCACTATATCCTGGACACCAACTATGAAAACAACAAGTCATCTGACATTCTTAGACTTAGAGAACAATTTGCAACTCTCTACAAGCAGGTGAACATGGATAAGATCTAGGTATGAGGCAACTTATTTAGAATATAAATAGCATATTGTTTTTTTCTTATCTTCTTAAGAGAAAAAACCAAATCAGAAACTGTGGAGATTGTATTTGAATTAACTCCCTCAGAAAACAGGTGTTTGAATTAGCTTCGTTAAGATTTGACAGGATGATATCAGATCAATGATCAAACCTACTCAACTCTCTACAATCTTCTGTGTGATCCCATCACTAAGGAAAAAAGTATACTACATGTTGACCATCGAATGTCTCATAACATAGAAGGAATGATCTTTCACCATTGGAATTACTGAAAGCAATCCGGCTGGTAAAAGCTGTTACCATCCACCTAGAGTGACTCAACAATAATAACTACTAGGTTTCAGAAAATTGACAAGATTAATGTGCCCAATGCTCTGTCAAACTAATAGAAGGCAAAGGACTTATGAGTTCTAAGTTGATTTAAAGCCAGAAATTTAAAACCCATGTAATCCCTTCAAAATTTGATGAGTTACTCTCCATTCAGTTACAAAGGGAAAGCAGAAGGCATGCCAAGTGGTAGAAAATCTCACCATCGGATGTTGACACTTTCAACAAATGTTATTTTGACCAAGCTTCGGGAATGTCCATTAATGCATGACACATGGATATGGGATTTGTCCATAATAGCTTCTACACATCTATAGTAGTTCTTGAGTTTTATGATAGACTGCAATTGCAACCCATTAGTATATGCTTTTCTTGGGTGCATGCTCAGTACACTCTTGAAGGAGAATGAAGATGCTCACTGAGAGTGTGACAGATTGAGTCACTTTCAATCTGTTGAACCTAGGATCTGCCATAGCTCTTATTGCTGACTACCAGCTAGATAAAGGAGGTTATCCACTAGTTTATGTTCTGTAGGATGTCTTCGAAGTGTATTTATTGATTATTCCCAATTCATAGTTGTGCTGATGGATGAGGTTAAGTCTGCAGCAGCCATTAGGCATGTCACCAGGTTGTTGGTGAAGGCTTCCCAAGCTCTTATTGCATTTCCCATGTTTGTGGTGCTGTGGTGCTGTGGTGAGTGGAAACCATTGGAGCCAAGACTGTGTTGCACCTCCTCCCCAATGCATAATGGATTTTATGAACTGAAAGGGAAAATGTCCTCCTTGTTTCATTGATAATTTTCAGTGGGACACATCTGTCTGGCCATGGTAGCCAAATACTTTGGCTACACTAACTGAGACATGATTCTTAGAAGGCCCGATGAGTTTGCAAATCTAGAACATATTAGATAACATCACACTTTTTCTTTCTACTCGTTTTAAGAATCAGGCTGGAGGCTGAGCTGTTTGCTTCAGTGGTTTCAAACCAAAATTTTGAGCAAATTGGTTTGAACCATGTAATATATTTTTGATAAATTGTTATTAACAAAAATAATTGTAAAAACTCAGAAAAATGCTCTTGACACCTCTCAAATTCTTTATCATTTTGATGGATTAAAGAAAAAAAAAAACTGCAACTCTTAGAGGAACCAAACTAAGAACTGCCTAGATGGTGTTTGGCTGGGGACCACTACTGATTGAAGACAAACTGGTTCAGTTGGTCAGCCTAGACTAGTGTTTTCTTTATCAATATTATTTCCGATAATAGCATTTTAGGATTGATAAATTATCTTACAGGAAACTAATATTTTCATCTATTCTGGATTTTATCAAAGGTATTATTGATATCATCTCTAATCTATCAATATTATCAAAAATATTATTGATATTATCTCCAATTTATTGATAATATTGGAGATATTATTGTTTTAATGACAAATTTTCACCTAAAGCCCTTTTAACCATTTCTTCTCAAACAACTGCTATAATCTTCCTAAGTTATTAAAAACTCATACTGTTTAGTATTCTATTGTATATTCTTTATATATGTTTATATCAATATATACTTAATATTTGTGTATTAAAGTCATATTAAAATTTTCAAGGTCGTATGTACAGGTCTCTTATGTATCTTGATTGACAATTAAATGTCAATATTTAAAGTTATTGAAGGGTGATCACTTAGAACTAGTTCCACCAAAGCCCAGAGAGGAATTGGCCCTAGTGGGTCCCCACTAAGGTGTTTTGATGAAATCAAAACCATCCATTTTATTTGTTATAATGTATTTAATTAAGAATATAATAATTTCAAAAAATATATAAATAGGTGGCCTACTAAACTAAAAGCCATTTTAGAGTGAATATAAATATGTTAAAATTCTCATTTTATATGTGGCCTACCCAAATTTTTAATTAAAATAATTTTTGATATCATTATTAAATAAATAATGAAAAATAAAATGGATGGTTTTGATTCCATCAAAACACCTTGCTGGGGCTCACTTGGATCAGTTCCGCTTTGGGCTTTGGTGCAACGGATTCTAAGTGATCACCATTCATCCCTCAATGTATTTGTATCTATCTCAATCTGCCATGTAGTTTTATTGATTTTTTAATTTTTTAAGTTTAATTTTTTAGTTTTCAACAACATTTCCAAATAGAAAAGATATTATATCTAATAAAAACAAAATACACTTTTTTTTACCGCTATATATCCTTAATGACCAATAAAGCGGATACCGGCTTGAACCACATTTGTGGTGGTGCTATTGTTCTTCAGTTATTATAATTAACTATTTAGCCATGAATAATCTTGACCCCAATGCTGATAATGATTCCTCGCAAAAACAAGTGAATACTTGGCAAATGCATATATCATCTGTTAAATTTGGGCTTTCATTAATGAGTATTCTTTCATTTTATCATATGTCAAAACCTCTTCTAGTGCTGATAATTTCATCTGCTTGCTTGCCTGCCTGCTAGCCCTTCGTTCGGATTCACCTGAGGAGTGACACTAGAAGGGGTGCCTTGTACCTGCAGATCTCGGGTGGATTATGCAAATTGATAGGATTGACAGGGTTTGTCAGGGAGTTGTTTTGTCTTGTTGGATTTAAGTAGGTCTTGCTGATGTTATGAAATTGCTTCAGAACAACCACTTTTTGGGGGGTTGGCAATAAGATAAGCTGTTAGAACACTACTGTTTCAGCATCGACTTGGCTTTGACCTCAAAAGAGGATTTTCGTGTTCATATGCTTTGATTTGGTACATTTCTGTATGCAGACTTGTGGCTAAGACATTCTATCCAAATGGAAAGAAAATTCCATGCATGCATTTGTAGCTGTTTGTGCAGAAACCCTGAGCATGATAGTTGAGGTAGGATGCAGGTACTGTAGTGGAATGTATGTTATCAATTGGATGTTGGACCATGTTGTATGGATTATGGAGCTTCCCCTCAGCCTCTGGGATGATGATGGTGACTATGATGATTGCATCCAATTTTGTTAAAATCACCCTGGTGATGTTATGAAACAGTGCCCATGTATGCATCCAGCCAGCCTGCTTGCCTATCTTGGATTGATAGCCTCAGCTGCTGGTACTGCTGCTTGAAGGCATCTCTTGCAACTAAAATCATCACCCAGCTTACCCACGGTGTTCTTCATTAAAATTCGTAAGACTGCTTGGAAGGCACGCCAAGATGGTCCATTGCGCCTCTGATTGCTAAGGGCTAGTGGTGTTAGTAAACCTGGAATCAATCAATGTTATATAAGTCGTGTTGCAGATGTAATTTTAAGGAAATAATTTAAATCTGTACAAATAGTAATAGATTTTAAAATGTTAATAATTATATGTTAAATATAAAAATATTATAATAATTATAAGATACATAAGAAGTTAATGTATAGAAATGGAGTCAAATGATTGGGGAAATTGCACCTATGCCCCCAAGGTTTGCTTAAATTGAATATTCAAGTATCATTTAAGTGTATGCGTGATCTTTTTATGTTCTTGTATGTATGCTTTAGACGTCAGTAGTCGTGAGTTGCTACTTGCTTTTTTTATTTTAAAGAAAAATTACTAAAATTAAAAATAGCCCAACGTAGCGGAGCTTCAATCCTCATTTGATCTTCCTTTCCAACCAATGAATCCTTTCAAAAGTCGATGCAACTTATATATTATCCTTTAAAGAATAGCACAACTTTGGTATTGTGGTTACATGTCCCCCTAAATTTTCTTCTATTTATTTATTTTCTTACGATGGAGTGATTCAAATTACTTATTGACTTTTAGCTGTGCCATAAATGTATATTGATACTTGAAAAAAGCCTCATCTGGGAATAAGGAAAAAAGAGGAAAATTTTTATATTTTTTCTGCACTTTTTTTTACACTTTATATGTAATTTGACATTTTAACATCTAAGAAATTTTTTTATAATATTATCTATATTTTCAATTATTACTTTTCATCTTCTTATATAAAAGCTTATTATTTTCAGGTCAAATCATCCACACACACATATACATTGAGAGAGAGAGAGAGAGAGAGAGAGAGAGAGAGAGAGAGAGAGAGAGAGAGAGGAATGCTCTGTTGGATTGCGGAGCGTAAATATATTTACTGCGCTCCATGATTAAACCGCACGATTTAATTTTTGCAATAAGCTATGCGTAGAAACTATAGCAATAAGCTGTGACTGTAAGCCTTCTCCATTCCCATTCAATTTCCAGGGCCCATGTGTATGTAAGACTCCTCAACAGAGCTCCTCCGACGCGAATGCAGCAATGCCAAAAGTCTCCTCTCCCATTCTGCTTCCAACTGTGCCGAAAAAAATCTCCCTTTTATAACTCTGATTCCAATAGCACTTGGAAACACAAACTAATTTGTAGCCAATCTGCAGGCCATTCTCACTGGGCAACCCATCTCATATGGTCCGTGGCTTCTTCTCTTTCCATTACTATAAGAAACCTGGATTCAACCTTGTGGCCTAGATAATTTTTGTAAGTTATAGTCTTGTATTTTGGGGAAAAATAATTCCGATGATTTTTGTATTTACATGGATGTTTTATTGGGGCTTCGAGTTAGAGCTTTACTTGCTTGATTAAAGCTTGAAAAAATAAATTCTCAAGAAAGAATTGACATGATGCATTCAACTTTTGAAATCCTTCTATTTCGTATGGTAAAAATAATCTACTTGCAAGCAAAATTGTGGGCGAAGTATACTTGCAAACATTTAATGGTAATACTTGTTGTAAGTGCAGAATTTATGTGCTAATATGAATTACTTAAGTCTCAAGCTAATATGATTATGAATTTGAATGGGAAATAACAATAACTTAAATAGTTTTCAAAGGATACATGCTTTAACTATGTTACATTAGCTTGAAAATGTATTACTCTAAATTTGAAATTATAGAAATTATTATAAATGGTTAGAAATTATAATTTAAAAAATCATAAAAGAGTTTTCATTTGTCTGTGAAAGAAACCAAGTCAAACTTTCTAAAAAAAACAGCTTTCGAGTATTTGATTTTTATGGGTTCATTTAAATTTTTAATGGTTTTGAATTTGGTATATTCATTTATGATAGTTTGATGATATTCATTCATAACTAATTGTTAGATGGCATTGTATGATGAGATGATGACGAGGATGATCAAATTTATGAAAAAAATATTATTATTCTTTATTTTAACATGAAAAGTTTGCATGATAATAAATTATCTATAAAAGCATTTGTATTTTCATTATAATTTTCTTCGTTGTGCCTGAGTAAACTATTTTAAAGGTTTCATATTTGCTACTTTAACCATACATCGAATAATTTAAAATGAGTTGAAAATTTTCTCTAATCCATAGATTACATGATGAAATTTTTGAAATTAGGTGAGAGAAGTAATTCGTTCCATTAATTAAATTATAATAGATAGGAAAAATAAAGTTCAAAGATGAATGTCATTAGCTATGAAAATGTGAAAATTAAGTGAGAAGTCAAGAATTATTCTAATAAATAATATTATTGTTACTTCATAAACATATAAAAAAATATATGTCATAACTAAAAATACTTGGCTAGGCAATCAAAAAAATTCTTACTTTTCTCCTCATGATGAACCTTTTGTTAGTTTGTTAGGCCTGACTTAACTCAAAAGAAGAGGAATGAATTAGGTTTATAAAAATTTATTGTTTTACCCCAGTTAATTAAATTTTCTCTTTTCATGTGCTTGTGTGATTTGCTATGAACAAATGGTGTAAAGTAAAATGCAACCAATTAAATCAATTACGAATAATAGACATGATATATGGTAGTTTAAGACAACCTCTCTACTACACTCTTCTAAAAGCACACTCCTTGTGCTTTAGGTTCTACTATCTCATTATAATGGAATACAAACTAGTGCACCTAATACTCTTCTAGATTCCAACTATATGGGGTATAAATAATTTAGCAATTGATTATGAGATACACTCTAATAATCAAGTTGCTCTTCTCAATTTCACCTCAAAGGGCATAATAAATAATACATTTGCACTCTTCTTGATTCCAGCTCAAGGGTACATAAATAATTCCCAACAAAGTGATTGTGAGACTCACTCAAATAATCAAATTATTCTTTTTGAGATTTGTCTCTAATGCAAACTTAAGGAATACACAAATGAGAAATAAAGAAAAAGACATTTTTACTAGTGTTTCAATGAAGTGTTGAGGAAGACTTGATCTTTAAGCAGCTCTTTGTGGTGCAAAAGATCTTTCCTTTCTATTGTAGAAGAAGGCCTTGATTGAAGATTAAGAAGATCAAAGCTCTTGAAAGAATATGAAAAAGTTCAAGCACTTAGACTTAGGGTTTCAAAGAATTTCTTGAAGGTTAGAGCTTAATCCCCAACTTGTTCAACTCTTGAAACATCCCTCCATTTCTCCTTAAATAGTTTTCTCAAAAATAAGGCTGTTGGAGTTGATTTGGTAGAGCAAAGTGACTTTGCAACATCTAAATTTTCAATTGTTGGGATCAGTAGGCATTACCACAGGAGGCTACAGTATTTGGCTACACTCCAAGTGATATGGTAATTGGTATGACGAATCGGCTGTGGTTGAAACCTCAACAAAACTTGCATACCCATGTCTCTGTCCATTGGCAGGTGATACCATAGGTTGCTATGGTATCGGCTACACTCCAGGTGGCATGGGCTTACTAGGCAGATTCTCCTTCGTCGTTTCGAAAGGTTTGCAGATAGCTTCAGATCCTCTAAAGAAATGTGACAAGCAGTATATCATGGAGCCTTAGACTTCAGCTACGCTCATAGGTAGTATCCGCAAGTGGTTGCAGTATTGGTTGTGGATGTTCAAGGACTTTAGTTCTTCCTAGAACTTTGCAGGTGATTTTCATGAGTGACTGCAATGCAGCTGCGGGGCAGGCGATTAGCTCGAATGGTTGCACTATGCGACTGCGATCCTACACTTGAAGTTTTTGCACTTTGCCACTTTGTGAGCCTTGATACTTTGTATATAAATCTTCTTACATGTGAAATGATATATCTTTGAGGCAATTTATTTTCCATTATAAATCAAAGTATGATTATCCACATGTGATTTACGCAACTTATGGATATTCTCTTTGAATCATTGTTGTGTTCTCTTGTATATATTGATTCGAAACATTTTGATATAATGAACCAAGTTTAATGTTGTAAGGATCATTATGATTTCTCTATTCATAACTTTCTAAGTTTATTTCAAGTAGACAAGTTATATAATATGCTTGCACATATTTTATTCTAATAATATACTTATATTTCAAGCATATCTATCTGGATTTCAACGCTTCATTAGCAAAAAGCATCATTAGCTTAAATCAAGTCTAAGACAAATTTTATTATCATCAAAATCATACAATAATATCTAACAATCTTCTCCTTTTTTATGATAACAAAACTTGATGACTTGTGACAGTTAAAAGACATGCTAATGAACAAATAACAAACTTTCCCTTTCTATCTTATTTAGTGAACCTTCAGAGTTTGATTTCTTTGAGCTCAAAATTCTCCCTCTTTGTATATCATTTTTATTAAAAATGAAAACAAGTCATATTCTCTCCCTTTTTGCCATAATAAAAAAGGTCTAGTAGATGGGAAAGGGGGTTGGAGGACTTCTTTTCTTATGAACGTTTCTTTGTATTGCGGGATTTAAATCAACCTCCATGTTGCATTTTAACTCTAAAGGATAGGACATGTAGGTACCATCATGAACATGAGATCGTAGAATTTTCATCAACATATAACACATCCATGTCATGAGTAATATTTAGTCAAATGCGATTGTAAGCAAAAGATAATTCCCATCAAGGGCTCAATTTATGCGTAGCTTGTTAAACCTTATTAAAGATTACATAAGATCTGAATAGGGATAAAATTCTTATTTGAGATCTTGAACCATGAGTTTCTCGAAACAGGTTTAACATACACCTTGGGAATGTAATCATATTAGATTTGAAGTTTCATTCAACCCAAGCAAATAGAAATTTTAATGGTATACAAGAAACTTTGAGTTGACGATGTGGGAAATTCAATATCAGTATATCAACTCAATCAAGCCAAGTTAAATCCAATTTCTAAAAAAATTATTTCAATTTTGTATGTATGCATATATCGCCACTCTCAACTAACAAGCATACATAAGCACCATAACATGATTCACATATATTCTCATTTTTGCATTTCTTAGGCCAAATATTTTTTGTTAATCACAACAGGAATAATTTATCAGTAAGCACAAAAGGGAATCAACCAAAAGAAATGTATGTTGAGTACTATAGATCTCTCCTTTTTTGTTAATCACAACAGGAAATCATAAGGACTTGCATAATTAGTCACAATTATAATTGTCAATTCATGCACAAGAGATATCAAGCCAATTTTCAAACAATTTCAAAAATCTTAATAATGTATATCAAATTTCATCAAAGAAAGTACATATCAAACCTCACTACGTGATCCCAGAATATGAAATTCTCACAAAACATATCTTTTTCTTTTTACATTTTCTCTCCCCCTAAGACCAAAGCATACAAATCACAAAAGTAAAAACTAGAACCTCCTATTTTCTCTCCCTTTTTTTTGTCAAATATTCAAGGTCTGAGAAGTAGTGTGAGGATCCTAAGTAGGCATAAACATAGTAGTGTGAAGATCCTGAGTAGGCATAAACATAGTAGGCTCCCCCTGAGTAGTAGCATGTGTGGTCATAAGCTCATTAAGTGCGAATACAGGCTCTAGATCCAGAGTAGTAGGAGCTGGAGTAGCAAGTGGAATGGAATCATCTGTAGGAGAGGATGTGTAGGATGTGTAATCCCAAAATGTGAAAGAAGTACATCCAACTTCTTCTCCATTCTCTTCATTTGTGACTCATGCATTTTCCTTAGTTCACATACTTCTTTTTTCAATTCCTTTACCTCCAGTGACAACCTTGTGTATGGAAAGGATCTAGAAATGGTGGCTTTAGGTGAAGCGCTAGAGGATGATGAGTTTCTCTCAACAATGGGGCTATATTTGTCATGTCTCTCCTCTCTCTATTCAAGCTCATCCTCCCCCTAGGAGGATGCTCTCTTTTCTCCTTCTTTCACCTCTTCACTCTTGTCCTCTTCTTCTATTTCTCTCTGATTTTTCTCATTCATTTCTACTTGATATTCTGAAACTTGGATACCAATTCATTTTAGAAATGTTTCTCATACCCAATCCTTTTTAAGTATAGAGACATATAGGCAAGACTCTCCAAGTAAAGGAACATGAAAGTGCTCAAACTTGTCATCCATACACCGTAAGGCACTACATGATCTGTTCTTTGGGGCATGTAACTAAAGGCAGTGAATAGATTAGGAAGACTAACTTTCTGATATGCATAAATCTTCCATAGAATCCTTGCCTCACCAGTAGTAACCTACTCAGTGTTACCAAGCTTAGGCATTATCATAGCCTCCAACACCTTCCTAAGCATCCTAAGTTCAATTGTGAGATCATTTGTTCACGTATAGGTGTGAGTAGAGGTGTAGACTATACCAATTAACAAATTGTTGAAAATGTCTTCTTTATTTAACCCATCTTCATCCTCTTCATTTGACACACTTAGTATTTCTCCAATGTATCTTTTAGGAGATATTAGATTTGTTCCAAATTGCATTTGCACTCCTTTTACCATGGATGCATAAGTGTTAGGTCTCCAATTGAAATAGAATATGAGAACCATTTCTGTGTAAATAGGTGCATCATAATCTAACAAGTCACTCCATCCTTAATAGTTTATCATTGCACAAATATCTGACTTGCATCTATTAAGGAAACCCAAATCTATCTTCTTTTGTATAAGCATAGGTCTTCCAAGCATGGAGGTATAAATTTAAACTTTTTATCTTCCCCATCAAAGTAGAAGACTGGTAAATCTGGGGGCTCAAATTTAGTTGTGGGGACCTTCTTTCCATCTACTTCTTTAGAAAGAGATTTCATATTAAACAATTTCACCCCTTATGCATCCCTACCAACATTCACTTCCACTTCTTCCCTTTCATTCATGGGTGTCAAAGGTGAGAGATTACCTTGTGTTCTCTTTGTAGTACAAACTCTCCTAGAGCTAAATGTGGTTCTAGATGTGGTAGGTTGGGATGTAAAGTCTCTTCCTCTTGTTCTTGGCCTCTTCATTCATCTTTGGGGTTTAGATATATCCACTTTAGGTGCCATGGGAGTGTAGAAAATAGGTGGAAATTATGAAAATCTAAGAAAATGGTGCTTTTGGAGAGTTTGGAATCAAAGGTAGAAGGGCTTTTGGATCATAGGCAGCTGAGAGAGATAAACAGCATAGGAATAGAAATGAATCGATGCACAGGATTTTGCCCTTTCGAATCACTAGGCGGTTGGCTCGTAGGCGCTTGGGGATCATGTGGCTTCGCTCCTAAATTGAATTCTAATTGTTTTAATTCCTAATCTATTCTACCCGCAGAATCATTTAATATTTTTCCTTTCAATCACATACTAACTCAATCAAAAATGTCAAACATATCATTTTAAGCACCCTTCATAAGCACATCATTTTATATACATCAAGTACTTAACATTTCAAATAGGCCAAACACATTATTTTAATTTTGATAATGAATGATGCTATTTTTATCATATTTCAAGAATTTATGTTCTCACAAGGGCAGTTTGTGAAAGTGAATTCATTGATGATACAACTTGTTGTTCTATTATTTGTTGGTTTTTCTCATATATATTAATTTAACCAAGTTTAGTATTTTTATAATATCATAGGCACATATTATTTGAACTTTCTCATTAAATGATTTGAACGTATACGTGCTCAAACATTTTGTAGATATCATGGTCATAGATAATAAGAATAATGTATAAAATGGAACGATTCATGACATTAACATGACCTTAAACATCCACTAAATTTTGAATTATTATCTTAATTATTTCAATCATAAGAAATCAAACCATAATGATGATTACAGAAGGTTTGACTAGAATTGAAATACTTATTCAAGACCTTAAACCGTGAAGTTTCTCAAACAAGCTTGACATATGCCTTAGGACTGTAATGATGTTAAGGTTTAATCAATTTCATTCATACTTAAGTATATATATATATATATTAAGATTTCTTAATTCATAAAAATGTTGAAAACACATGCATGTGTGGAGCATATTCTTATCATACTCATCAACTAAGTGTTCAACTTTGACAAACCTATCATCTTGGTCACTCCTTTTTCAAACTTTGCTCATGTTTTTTATGCCAATCTTGATTTTTCAATCATCACTTGTTGATATTTTTTTTTCTTTACCTTAAAGTTGTAGATTGAGAAGGTGATTTTGATTCCTCATTGTTCTTTTTCTTCTTTATGCTCATTTCAAGCTTTTTCTACATGCACTTAGGAATTTCTTTGCATAAACCTTTCATTAGTATATCTAGAGTAGACTAGTGCTTATGCCAATCATTTATACCAATGCATTTATTTACTAATGTTCAACTTTGCCTCTTTGCACATTATGGATAGCAAAAGGATTAAAATGCCCTTCATGTCAAGCTTTAGACGCTTTTCTTAATTCAAATAGAGCCTTTGATAAGTCATGCATACAAAGCGCTTCTTGACTTTATTTGATGAACTAGAATTTGATGCTAAAACAAATTTGAATCAACAAGAATCAACTCATTACCACATAATAAGAAATGTGTTTTCCAAAGATCCAAATGTATTATGATTCTTTTGATCATCACAAGATAACTTTAACCGATTCCATAATGTGTAGGAAAGCTTGCCGAGAATTAAAAGAGATCCTTTTGAAGGTTCTAAACCAAGACAATCATTCTATTGAAATAGCTTTAATAGACTATTATTATTTCTTGCTTTAATTCATAGCCAATATTGAATTCTTTGAACTAGCATATTTATGAATTACATCATATAAATGAGAACTAACCTCTTTGAAAGCTTCAAATGTCAATATGATAGACTAGCCATTTTTCATTAGATATGAGTTTTAATCAATTAGAGCATAATTATTTGTTTTCATATTTACATTTCAATCATTATCTCCCAATCGCTTAGTATTTTAAAGTTCTAAATGAATTATTCACCTTCTTGGCATACTTATCCTCAAAACATGCTGGTTATTTAAATACACGTTATTTTCTCATTCCTACGGGTCTTTAAAATTCTTTCTTATGTTTCAGAGTTGTATGATGAATTTGATTATCTAAACTTTAAGAACCCTATTCATGCACAAGTAAATTTCTATTAGTGGCAAGTGAGTAAATTCTAAATGTAAGCAATGATGTTAAGAAGATATTAAAACTTTGAATTTCCATACCTGTACTTACCTTGTCTTCATGACCTTTGGTTCCTTTGATCATTGTCTCATTTTCATCCATCATCAAAGAACCATTTTTCTTTTGGTGGATCTTGATAACTCTTATTATTGTCATTTTCCTTCTCCAGTTCACATTTATGTGATGAAGTTTTTGAATTTTACAGAGAAGGGTACTCTTTTTGATAGTCTCTTCTTTTGATTTAAGTTTTCTTGAAGAGGACTGATCATGTGCTTTATTTGACAAAAATTTCTTTTTCTTCTTTTTCAAGTCCATCATCTTTTTTCTTTTTCTCTTCTTCTCTTCTTTCGTAGGAATTTTCTCATTTCTCTCAAGCTCTTTTGTTAGAATTTCTCCCTTACTAATTTGGTTTTCTTCTTCATCATTTCTTTCCTCTTAAGGTTGTTCCCCCTCAACCTGTGAGGATTCCTCAATTGATTTTGCCCCTTCAATGTCTTCAGTTTAATTTTACTTTGAGGCACTGCAATTTTTTCTTTTTCTTCTTTTGAAATTTTCTCACCCTCAACCTATGGTGATTCTTCAACACACAGCTCTTCTTTTTCTTCTTTAGGAGATTACTTCTCCTTTTCTTCTTCTTCATCTTCACTTCTAACACTCAAGTCAATCTCGGTAGAAAGACTAATTTCATTTGAGTGTAATTTTACTTGCCCTTCAGAAAATGCCTTTAACTTGTCCAACATGTCTCTTGCATTTTTACAAGTTAAGACATATTTGTAGTATTGGCCCCCAAAACAAAGGTTGTATGACAAAACTGGAATCCAAATGGTGTGAAGGAAAAAAATTAGTTGTGCAAGTGCAGAAAATATAAGGTAATGGAAACACTTAGGCATAGAAATAATAAAGACAAGGATTATAGTGGTTCGAGCTCTCTTGGCACCTACTCCACTCTCTAAGATTTCTCTAACCTTGGGTTCCACTATACCTTGTAGAATCATACTTGGTTTCCCAAACTAACCAAAAACTCACACACTAGTTTTACTGAGCTCACCAAAATCTCACACTGTTGGTTTTCACGAGCTCCCTAACAACTCATACAATGATAGTTTTTTCAAGAGCTCACCACTAACTCATACAATCTGGTTTCTCAAGAGCTAACGAGCAACTCCCAAATTTGTTTTCTTAGAGCTAACTAGAAAATCTTACAAATGTATACAATGGAATGCCTCTAATATAGGCTAATGGGTACACATGGTTAAAGTTCAAACAAATATAAAAGATACAATAATAAAGCATATTATATTACAACGAATTTGGGCTCCTTGAAGTGATATTGATGTGGTCTTGAAGCTCTTTGATCTTGGCAACATTTTAGACTGAAGACACCTGTGAAATTTGAATGAATTTCTTATATTTGATTCTTGTTTAGCTTATGAAACCCTCAAGCATCTTGTTTCTCTTCAATAGATTGTTTATTTATATAATCCGGAGAGGTTATGGATAGTTTAAAAGAAGACCATTGCGAAATGTTGCTTTTGTAGAGCATTGATTTTTCCAACGTTTGAAAACAACATTTTTTACTATAGTGGGTTTTACTTTGGTAGTTACTATAGCATTCATGAAATCTGTTGTCTGAAGTTAAGTTTTCGAACATGAAATTAATTTTCGAACTTAACTGTAGCAATATTCGAAAATCACTATAACAGTTATTGTTGCACTCACGAAGACAACTTTGTCTGAAATTCAATGTCTAAAAATGTTTCACCATGTCATAAGTAAAATTTCAGACTTAATATAGCTATGTCCAAAAATTCTGTTTGAAGCTACTGTAGCAACTTATTTTAGCGGTTCACTATAGAAGATTTACTATAGCGCTCAGTCTGAAGTCCATGTCCGAAGTTAATAGAATTGTCGGAACTTTCTATCCGCGATTACTATAGCTATGCCCAAATTTTACTATAGTAAATTACTATAGCTGTCGCAAACAACATCTTTTTCTTCTCATTTTCTTCCTCTATTTTACAAAAACTTAATAAAATATCATTAGCTTAATTCAAGTCATAAACAAGTTTTGTTAATCATCAAACTATACCCTTTGGGTCAACATGCAGATGGCAGGGCAAAGAGCATGAAGTAAGGCATTCATGGCCATTACATTTTCAAGTCTTGCTCTCTTTTCATCCCCATAGGTGCCAATAAAGATAGTTTTCCACAATTCAAGGTCATTGGCTGTAAGGTATACTTTCAACTTTCTTTTCCATTGTGCATAGTTATATCCATCAAAATATGAAAGATGTGTGGTGGAGTTCTCTTCACTAAACACGAAGGATGATAATATTAGGTTAGCCACAAGGATCACTAAAATTAATTATGTAGCCCCCTCTAATACCAATTGTTCATTCTGTTAGGCTTGACTTAACCTAAGAGGGGAGGGGTGAATTGAGTTTATAAAAATTTCTTATTTTACCATTGTTAATTAAATTCCCTCTTTTCATGTGCTCATGTGATTTGCTATGAATAAATGGTGTAAATTAAAATGCAAGTAATTAAATCAATCACAAACAAGAGACACAATGTATAGTTGTTCAGGACAATATCCCTACTTTACTCTTCCAAGAGCATACCCCTTACGCCTTGGTTTCCACTACCTCACTATAATGGAATATAAACTAGTACACCTAACACTCTTCTAGATTATAGCTCTAAGGGGCATAAATAATTTAACAATTGATTGTGAGACACACTCTAATAATAAAGTTACTTTTCTTAATTCTATCTTAAAGGGGCGTAATAACTAGTGCCTTTACACTCTTCTTGATTCTAACTAAAGGGGCCATAAAAAAATTCCTAACAAAGTGATTGTGAGACCCACTCAAATAATCAAATTCTTCTTCTTGAGATTTGTATACAATACAAACTCAAGGAATACACAAATGAGAAATAAAGAAAAATACACTTTTACTAGTGTTTCAATGAAGCGCTAAGGAAGAATTGATTTTTGAGCAACTCTTTGTGGTGTAAAAGATCTTCCCTTTCTATTATAGCAGAAGGCCTTGATTGAAGATAAGGAAGATGAAAGCTCTTAAGTGATTACGAAGGAGTTTAAGCACTTATTGTTACAACCCGGACCCAAAAATAGCATAATTAAATGTCATTTCTAAATCTAGTGAAAATTAACCCAAGATCTATCACACAAAAGATGAAACATAATTATAAAAGTAACCAAAATAAGCTCATAAATAAAAAAAAATCATTACATAATAATCATAGTTGTTAAATCGACAAAATAAAAGTTTCATAAAACATAAGATAAAATGTCTTTAACTTCCTTTGGAATGGCAATTTGCATTATCTACCCCTTTGTACTATGAACTATTATGCTCCTCGAGCGGCATTCTCTGACAAAAATAAGATAATGAAGGGGTGAGTCATAAACTCAGTAAATAAGATAGATAAAATTAACATATGCATCACAATAATCCATATCCTATACTATCATCTATACATGTACATGTCTCATCTCAAGCGAGTCTAAGAAGGCAGCTCCACTGGCGATGTGACAATTTCCTTGAAAGTTTAGACCATTTGAGCCAGCCCACTAGTAAGATAGCTCCACCAGCGAGCTCAACTGATCTCCCCTGTGCTTCAGGCCACCCGAGCCAGCCCACTCATAGGGCAGCTCCACCAGTGAGCTCAACTAGTAGCCCCAATGACAAAATGATTTATCCCAATATAAATAATCTACTAGGGAACTAACATAAAATTTCATCTTAGACCATAACTAATCTAGATTAGTGGATCATACATCAATCTACGTTAATAAATACCCTTATTTCACTATTGTCTAATAAAATATATGATCTAGCCACTATTTTGGTAGTCTAACCTTTTCATTAGATCTGGAACAATCGAGAACCCGAAGATTGACTATTTAATCATCCAAATAGGAGATCATGGAACCTAGAAATGTAAAAATTATTTTTGGCCATCCGATCCCACTTGCCTAACCGGCGATCAGGCACCATTACCAGCGGAACCCACCTGGGCTGTTGATGCTAGGCCAGCACGTCTGGGCTACCCGGGCTCACGAGATGGGCCTAAGCCCACTAGCTCCTATCACCACCATTAAGCTTACCTGCCTAGGACTAATGCTAGGCTTCTGAAGCCTAGCCTAGTTGTCCAGGCCTATCCTATTCCCCTGGGTTCACAGTAATAGCACTAGGCCTAGCCTTGGAATTTTGTAAAATTCTAGGGTTTTTTGTCCCCAAATTGCAATCAATGGAAAATTATGTTTTTAATGCAATTCTAGACTTCCATAATTCTTGAAATTTCACCCATAGATTACTAAGAATATAGTGATCAATCCATATGAACCAATTGGAAATCCATGGTCCAAAAATTCTATAATTTAAGAAAATTTCATATCATGAAATCTTCACTTTTTACGATATAATTGAAATCCTTTAACCTAGAGATCACTATCCTATGTAAATACCAATACAAAGAAAATATCCAACAATTCAAATTTTTCAAAAATTATGCACAGCATCATGTATGAATTAATAAAAAATAACCATTTAAATGGAACACTAGACATAGTTGTGTCAGTCGTCCAGTGTCATTTTTCTTCTTTTAATTTAAATTTTATTTTTCTCATAAAATCCTATACACATACTATTTTGTAAATCTGAACCATATGATATACTCCACACTACAACAGGGTCATTTCAATACATATATGTAATATTTAATTCCATCAATTATATAAAAATCCAAATAAAATTATATTTTCATCATATGCAAGTTATTATGAAATAAATAATGATTCTGCATCAAAATCCTCCAAAATTCTCATGCGACTAGAAGACATATGGCATAAATATATCCAATAGTTCAATTTACCATAAGCATTCCATATCATCATAAAATTACAATTTTCATTTCACTCATAAATCAATTGAAATCGTATGAATGAAACTGATAGAAATTTTGACATTAATTTACATCTATTAAACATACTTAAATCAACGATCCAATCCTTTAATAAGATGCTAAAATAAATTATAAATATAAGTATCTCCCTACTTATATGATAGGATGACCCACAAAAATAGAGAAATGAGATTTCCTCCTTCTTGAATTAATCTTAACAGGTAGCACCCCTTCTCTCTCTCCTGATTTCACAACCACTTCCTTCACTGCTCCCCCTTGTCTCTTATAAAGATAGAAATTGCCGCCCTTTTTTTGAAATCAACCCATGCATGAAACAATTGCCGCCCATGTGCCAAAATCAGCCTCCATACGCCACATCCTACCCTACCACCTACACACCGCCTAAACCATACCTACGTGCTCCATTTGTTGACAGGCAAAATCTCTTTCACACCAGGTATCACACCAAGCAAAGTCTCCCCCTTATCACATTTAGAGCTTAATCACCAACTTGTTCAACTCTTAAAACGTCCCTATATTTCTCCTTAAATAGCTCTCTAAAAAATAAGACTGTTGGAGTTGATTTGGTAGGGTGAAGTGGCTTTGAAAAGTTCAAATTTTTTACCATTGGGATTGGCAGGCGGTACCACAGGAGGCTACAGTATTCAGCTATGCTCTAGGTGATATGGAAGTTGGTATGATGAATCAATTATAATTGGAACTCTGGCAAAACTCCCATACCTATGTCTCTATCCATTGGCATGTGGTACTGCAGGCGATCGCAATATTGGGTGCGCTCCAGGCAATACGTGCAAGCAGCATGGGCTTGCCAAGCGGATTCTCCTTTGTTGTTTTAGAATGTCTTAAGACAACTTTAGATCATTTAAAGAAATGTGGCAAGCGGTATGTAGTAGCGCCTCAGGCTTCAGTTGTGCTTGCAGGCTACTGTAGTGTCACCTGTGGATGTCCAGGAACTTCACTTCTTCCTAAAACTCTGCAAGTGGATTTTTTGTGGGTGGCTGTAATATGGCTATAGGGTAAGTGATTAGCACGAGTGGCTGTGCTATGCAACTGTGGTCTTGCACTTAAAGCTTTTGCACTTTACCACTTTGTGAGCCTTGACATTTTGTATATAAATCTTCTTACATGTGAAATGATATCTCTTTGAGGTAATTTATTTTCCAATATAAATCAAAACATGATTATCCACATGTGATTTATGCACCTTATGTAATAAGGATATTCTTTTTGAATCATTGTTGTGTATTTTCTAAAATAAAACTCATTTAAGCATTTTTCTCCTGTATATATTGATCAAAGACATTTTGATATGATGAACCAAGTTTAATGCTGTGAAGATCATTATGATTTCTCTATTCATAAGCTTTCTAAGTTTATTTTAAGTATGCAGCTTATATAATATACTTGCACATATTTCTTTCCAATAATGTACGCATGTTCCAAGCATATCTATCTACATTTCAATACTTCCTTAGAAAAAAGCATCATTAGCTTAAATTAGGTCTAAGATATGTTTGGTTGTCATTAAAATCATACACCTAGATCTAACACCTTTGATTCTTATGTAAAAGTAACACATATTTAATCTACTAATTGTTATAGTCAAAGTAGGTTTTGGCTGTTGTGGTGATATATTATTTTATCTTATGACAAAGAGATAAAAATGACTTTTAATGATAAATTTACTCTATCAACTCTTCTAACAAGTGATATTTTCACTATTTTAGTTCAACAATAAAAAAGAATCACAAATAAAATTGGTCATTGTATAACCACTAAACTTTTTAGTTATTTTTTTCAATAGATTATGTAATTTCATTACAAGAAAATAACTGGAGCTGACGAGATCATTTCAAATGAAAAAAAAATAGATGACAATACAAACAAGGAAGTTGCAATTTTGGATGCTAATTTTAATGAAAAAGGTAAGTCTTTGGACTCTCATTTTAAAATTCCTAAGGTAAATGATGAAGTAAAGCCTATAGTTGGGGAAATAATTTTTGGGTCATTAGATGAAGCCTAAAATGTTTATAATGCATGTGCTATGTGTGTGGGTTTTAGCATTTGTAGTAGTACTCATAAATATGGAGCTGATTAGAAAATAATTTGAAATATATACATATGTTCAAAACAGTAAAAGATGGATAAAAAATTGAAAATGCAGAAAAATAAAAGTATGCAGTGAAGAAGTGAAATACAAGAAGATTGTCCAACTCATATGATTATTAAATTTATGCAAGAAAATTCACACTTTATTGCAAAGAAGTTTATAAAGGAACATAGTCATAAGTTATCAACTCCACGAAAAAGACACTTATTGGGATCAAATCTCAATGTCAAGAACAAAAAAAAAGATTATATGATACATCTAGTGCAACAAATATTTCAACTTCATGAACAATGGTTATTCTTCAAATTGAATATGGGGGATATGAAAATATTAGATGTACTGACAAGGATATTAGAAATTATATGAGAGATAAAAGGGAAGAGGTTAAAAGCCATGATGCATAAATGCTTTTGGAGCATTTTCAAGAATTGTAAGAATTAGATCCTTCATTTGTATATAAGATAAAAGTTGACCAAGAAAATAAATTAAGCCATTGTTTTTGGGTTGATCATCTAGCTCTCAAGGCATATAACAACTTTGGAAATATTATTGTATTTGACACTACATACAACACAAATCAATATGAGTTGATTTTTGCTCCATCTATAAGAGTAAATCATCATGATTAACCCATTATATTTGGTTATGATTTCATAAATACAGAATATTTAGAATCATTTGTTTGATTATTTGAGATGTGACTTGAATTTATCTTTGGAAATCAACCAAAGGCAATTATTATAGATCAAGATCTTGCAATGAAAATTACAATTGCTCAAGTTTTTCTTAACACATTTCATTGTTATTATATTTGGCATATTTTGCAAAAGGTTCCTAAAAAAATAGGCATAAGAATTCTTTTAATCACTCTTTTAAATCTTATCTTTGGAATTTTAAGACACCAAAGGAATTCGACTGATCTTGGAAGGTTTTAATGAAAGAAAATGGATTGAAAAATAACATCTAGTTACAAACATTGTTTCAAATGTGTATCAATGGTTTCCTACTTACTTAAAGTATATTTTTTTACCAGTATGCCAAGCAACCAAAGGAGTGAAATCATGAATTCTTTTTGTTTTTTTGAAAATATGTCTTATGGAAAAACACCATGATAGACTTCATTGTTAGTTTTGATTAGATCATATTAGGACAACTCCAAACTGAATTAAAATCTGACCATGAGAAAATCAATATAAAGCCAAAGCTTAAAACACTATATTCCTTTAAGAAATTTCTTAAAGACAAATATACTAAAGTCATTGTTTATAAGTTTCAAGAAGAATTACATCAAAATATTATTTATAGTGCAAAACTCAAAAAAAAAGATGATGACTATTCTATTTACAAGGTTGAAAGGCTTGAGGAAATTGATAAAGTAGAGAGGTGAGGTATGCAAAAAATAAACAAAATATTGAATATATTTGCAATATGTTTGAGTTTGAAGGTATTCCATATAGGTCTATATTTTGCGTTTTAAGCAAAAATTAGATATTTTATTTACTTGATCATTATTTATTAAAAAGATGCACAAAATATGGAAATGAGGGAAATATTTCAAAAAATTTGTGGTAAAATGTTGGAGGAGAATTATGAATCTACTTCTCTAAGATATAGTAGTTTTTCACTAATCTCAAATATAGTTACTAAAGAAGGCTGCAAATCAAGAGATTCATATGAAGTGGTTAAAAGTTCATTGCATGAGATCTTCAATAAACTTTAAGCAATAAATTCAAACATATCTACTTCAACAATATGCAAGAAGAGAATGGTAAGAGGTGATGGTTTTGAAACTCCAATCATTGACGAACCAGCACATGCCAAAACAAAAGGTAGTGGCAAAAGGTTTATTTCTAAAAGAGAAAAGGTGAAAAAGAGAAAAATCAAAGTAAATAATAGAAGATGTCGTGGATGTCGACAAGTTGGAATGAAACATGACAAGCGTAACTATCCTACACTAAAAAATGATAAGGCTATTTCTCTTTGATTATAAAATAACTTTTTTTAATTTCATTATTGTCCCTTATCAATACATTATGATGTTAATTTTTATATTTCAGTAACGACAAAAAATCATTGTAGAATCACTAAGCAATGAAATTAAAGCATATAATAAGATAATGACTCTGGACAATGACATGGAAGCCATAGATAAATGGTAAATTATCTTTATTAAGTGTAGTGCAAAAATTCATCATCATGTATTTTATTATTATAAATCTTTTATAGCTTATGTTATAATGATACATTTTTTAGTTTGTATCAATTAGCCTATTCATCAATAACTTTATGTTTTTATTTTTTACTTTTCAAGTAGTTTTGTGCAAAGTCATTCAAATGTTATTGGAGTAGTGATTGTGTAAAGCCATTCAAGTGTTATTGAAGTAGTGCTTAACAAATAATTAGTTAAGTTTCTTCAAAATGATTCAATTTAACCTGTTGGTATGCACAATGTTGTTTTAGTCTAGCAAGATATTTGATATGTTTTGATATATTGGTAGGATTTTAGCAAAAGAATACAAATTATGGATATTTTATGGATCAAGTTTTCCTTATAATTTTAGTATTCTTTTGCATATTTATTTTATTTTCTTTTATATACTTTTCTTTTATTTAGATTATTTTAGAAGCAAGTGGGTGTATGTATTCCAAATGTGCCATACATGTGTCATTAGATATGAGTCCTTTTGAGGCATTAAGATAGTTCAAGAATCTTCCATCCTTGTCTAGTTGTGCTTAGTACAAAAAGCATATTTATAAATGAATGAATGGATTAAAACACATTAGCCACTATTTGAGCATTTTAAGTTTTAATCTTTTAGGATCAAAAACCTTTTGCTTAAATTACTTTATTTGGACAATAGGCTATTTTTTATTTTTATGATCACTCTATTTGGAGCAAAACCCTTCACTATTTTTTTGTATCTATTTTTATATGATGCACACATTGCCACAAATATCATCGACCATATAGCCTACACATATGAAAGTCATGCACCTAATATGTAGGCTTATGTGCTTTATAAATAAATTTTAATTTATTAATTAATTTATAGTCATGGTTTAACCCTTAAAAATAATATAATTTTAAAAAATCATAATTACAGTTTTCATTTTCATATATTCAGCAACATTTGAATTGTCTATCGTTCACCCTTTTATAATTGAATTAAAAGTATTCATCTCACCTATTTTATGACTATTATAAAAACAAAACAAAATGAAGTTATAATCTCTCTATAACCATTAGAATTCATGGTTGAAATTTGATCAAAAATATTCTACTCAATCAGGACATATTTTTATGCTTTTTGGTCCGCCCAAAAATACTTTACCAACCATCTAAATGTTTTAGAATGCATAGAAATCCCCACACCTAGTGCACTTGTTGATAAGAGATTGTAAAACTAGAGCTAAGCATAAAAATGCAAGAAATTTTCTCAATTAATTGTTTCTTTCTTTAGTCGATTTACAAAGGTTCAAAATTCTATTAATGATAATACTTTTGCTAGGTTGATTGGCTGACTTAGCCCTCTAGAATGGTAGGCATTCTAGAAAGCCTGCCAATGAGTAAATGCCAAACAGCTTATTGCTAGAATTTCCACACACAGCTTATGGTGGGAATGACGCGGGACATTGGATTGAATCGTGCAACTATTATCATAGAGCGCAGTAAATCTATTTATGCTCCATAGTGCACCAGAACATTCCTCTATCTATATTTTTTCATCTTTTTTCCTTATTTTCAAGTGGACGAACCTGTAATATTTCTTAAATACTCTTATAGGAAATTAACTAGATGGTTTTATTCAATGACCAAGCAAATAAAAATTCATTATTTTTTTTATAAATTATATTTTTCTATTTTATATAAATCATATTTTGGGTTAAAAAAGGATAATAAAAGTTGCAATTTTTTATGAGCATTACAAAAGAAAGTACAATACAAATTATTCTTGTTGGCATATGACTGTCCGCCCATGAGGGTGCATGTGGATGTGAGATCATGCAAACTTGGAAACATGCATGCAAACTGCACACGCACATTTCATATCACTACTGCAGACCCACCGCTCCCATATCCAACAAACTTATTTACAAAAAAGGGATGACGACGGGCAATAAGTAATGCAATCAATAATGAAATTCTCTTCCATCTTCCTATTCAAAATTAGAGACATTTAGAGTTGTGAGAATACACATAATTTTCTAGATTTTGGTAATTTCACGTTCAATTGGTGATTCTAGAGTCTGAGTGGGAGATGAGTTCAAACTGCAGCAAAATTCTTCTACTTTCATTTTTGGCCTAAAAAAGAGGTATGCGATTTAATTTAATTTGCTTCATTGGTATCAAAGCCTGAAAATCTATGGTTATGGCTTGTTTCCTATTCAATTGATTGATTTTGAATGCACTAGAGTTATAATTATGTGATTTGCTAGAATGGTAGAATTCTAAATCTAGATTTGTTCCAAATTAGAAATTTTGTCAATAGAATCCCAACAATCAATTTGGATTCGTTCCAAATTAAATTGTGTAAAGTTGTAACAAAATTCCTAGTAATTTGGATTCGTTCCAAATTGATTGAATTGAATTGCCTTCGGCATATTTTTTTTTGAATTTTTAATGGAGTTGATTTTTTATGCAAATATATAAAACAAAAATTAATCAAATGATTGTGGATTGCATTATTATAATATTTTTAGATTAATGGGTTTCTGATGTGTGGTGGCTAGAAGTTTAGAAGGGAAGCTACAGGACACTATTAGGGAAGAAAGGAAGTCTAGGTTGAGCCATGGCTAGGCCTAGTGTCATTACCACCTGGCGCACTAGGTTTCACTATTTAGAGCCCATTAGAATTTCCCTAGGCCTGACTATTCTAAACCCACAAAAGAGAGAAGAGAATGGGGTCACTGTTGAGAGCCCTTAGAAGTCCCATCCTGGCTCACTGGCCATGGGCCTAGTCACAGGGGGAGCTAGGCAACCTAAAATTGTCGCGTGAGCTAGATGCGAGCTAGGCTTAGCGCACCTAGCACCAACGCCCAATGAACCAGGCCTAATACCAGCGCTGGCATCGAAGAATGGCCAGTGGTGAGCATCATCGACAACAATGATAATGGGCCAAGCCTAGTGAATAGAGCCCATTTTATTTTTGACCAAGAACTCTAATTTGGTCAAATAAATAGTCAATTCCTATGTTTTTGGGTGCTCTGAATCTATTCGAAGGGTTAGATTTTATGTTTGATGTCTTTTTATATATGTTTTAATATATAACACCTTTCTTTCATTAATATAACATGCTTCATCATTTGTATCACTTGTAGTCACTTTCAATAAATAATTGTTTAAGATCTCAATGAATACACTATCATATTTCATGAATTATAAGATGAACCAAAAGCATAGAGTGTATGATCATCTGATTTTCATAATGGATATGCATGTGGAACTACATGGCAAGGACATTAAAGTGCCTCTAAGCTATATACTTATGCAATTATTGACTCTTTACCAAAATCTTGGGAAAGAGAAAAACTTGCATTGAGATGGTTAGGAAATAACCTAAAACCTGATCATGTATGATGAGAGCTTGAATTGATAGAAGAGCGTCGGGTATTGAATGTGATAAGGTGATCCATGGTCCTTTCAATTTGTCCTAATTTTTGCATGGCTATATTTGTGAAGTCCAGCACAGGGAAAAGAAGTTTCTAATTAGGTCAAGTCGCATCGAGAGACATGTGCAAGGACCACACGATTCTTTTTTTATGGTCATGGTTATAAACTTGAAAAAAGGCCATATAATGTTGCATCTTACAAATATAAACAATTTAATTAATCTGTTGTAAGCTTAACCTTATCCAATTGTTTTATTTGTGTTAAGTCTAACCCTTTAGCTTTCTTTTGATAATGAATGTCATGTATTATTTAAGTTTTGATGATGAACAAATACATGTGTGAGAAAATTAGGTACTAGCAAGTTAATTTTCAAGTGTTCCAAAAATAAAACTAAAATGAAAAAACCTAGAAAACACACTAAGGAAACATACTTGAAGTGATACGAAGTATAGTGTATTGAGAAAACAGTGTAAACATATCACAGATTAAGTTTCAAAGGAAGAAGTAGAAGAAAATCAACTTCTGAAACTTCAGAGGATAATTTAAAAGCCTCTGAATTCAATTTCAGAACATAGAACTTGTTTAAAAGAAATTTTAAAGGATAGCCTAAGCTTTAGAAGACCTAAGAGAAGTATGAAAAATTTTAGGGGAAGCTTCAGAGGCGTCTACAAAAGTCTTAAGCAATTTCTAAAATTCAGATAAGTCTAAAAATTATTTCACAGGCATGATTCAAAGGAAGGAATCCAAGCTTCGGAGTTTTAGAATGCACTCTAAAGTCTAGTTCAAAACATAGAAAACCTTCAAAGGATCCTTAAGAGGAAAGAATTGAGCTACAAAAGTCTGAAAGACTAGCGATAATTGTTAGCCTTTAGAGGAAGCTTCAAAGGAAGCGACCCAACTAGCCTTTAGAATGGTCTTCAGAGGAAGGGAGTTGCGCACCCAAAAGTCCAAAATTAAATGGATAATAGTAATTGACACCCTCAGAAGACCTTCAGAGTTCTGAAAGCCTTGTAAGTGAAATTTTGATTGAGTAAACTATGAGTCATATAAAATGGTCAAAAATTTACCAAAAATATAAGTAATGAATAAATCATCTTTCAAGGAAATAAATAGAAGATCAAATTAGTAGAAGGTGTCGGTTAATCAAATTAAAGAGAGCATTTACAAAGCATTCAAGTTTTCTTCCAACCAAAAAATTTCAAACTCCAGCTGTGCGACACTTTGATTCAAGGATCAAAGCATCATCTATACCATACTTTTAAGAGTTTGAACTTACTGTTTACATTGTTATGTTTGTTATTTATTAGTCCTTTAATTATGTACACATTTGGCTAAGTAAGAGGCATTTCATTTATATAACTTAGTATGTAAGGGGCTTGCAGTATTATTGGTTAAGCTTAGCAAGTAAGCAAGTAAGAAAGGCTTGCCGAGATTATAAGAGTTTATTGGTGAGCTTTGAAAAAACCAACTTATGTGTTGATTGGTGTTAGTGGAACCTAAGATAATAGATGAATCTGTCTTGGAGAAGTGGAGTAGGATGTTTGGGCTAAATCACTATAAAAATAATTGTCTTCTGTGCACAGTATCATTTCCATTTCCTTTTAAGCATAATCTATTTTAATTTGGCTGAAGTTTTTAAAAGCTCAATCCGCCCCCCTCCCCCTCTCGAAGATCAACAGTTTGTTATTTCCTTTTGTTTGGAAATGAAAGTATACTTTGTTTGAGTGTGAGTTCTTGAGTTGGTAGGATTAAAAGAATTTCTCAGTTAGAAATAAAATTTTATGCAATTGAACCAAATTAATGATAGCTTGACATTTGAGATACAAAAAATGATTATGAGCATAACAAACTTTTCATTTTGTTCCTTATGTCATGTCATCATTATTTTCATTTATCTTTTCCAATAAAATCATCGTTGTATGCTATAAGATGCTAGTATGTCTTTTATAGTTACTTGATATCCAATGCATGGTTTTCCAAAAAATTATTGCTGACTTAAACAATGGTGAAAAGTTGAACAGTGATAATTAGGATATATGATGCCAAAAATTCTAGAATATCCTAGAGGAACAAAAAATATTTGAGACATTGAACAATACCATGAATGAACCTGAGAGTAGTAATACTACTCAACACAAATGAGATCATGAGACTTTTGTAGCTTGAAAGAAGAAAAACAACATTACTTACATCACATTACTTGGCAGTATGCAAGATGATCTTATATGTGAGTTTGAGCAGTACATGATGGCTCATGCCATATGGCTTGCCTTGAAAGAGAAATTTGATGGTACCTCTGCTACTAAGGTAAGGAGATTCACTATTAAGTTTGGCACTTATAAGAAGCACAAGAATTATAATATAAGACAACATCTTAGGGAGATGTCAAAAATAATCAGAGAGCTCAAGTCAACTGAGCATGCTCTTATAAATGAGCAACAAATACGGGTTGTAATTAGATCACTTCCTAATAGCTAAGAACATATGAAAGTCATCATAATGTATAATAAGAATATCAAATTATTCGATGACATTGCACATTAACTAGAGCTAGAAGACAAGTTTCTTGAAGCTGCATGATCTTCAAAATAGACCTATGTATCTGATTCCAACTTGCGTAAAACTTTAGGCTTTAAATGCAAGAGAACTAGAAATTTCTCAAAAAAGGAAGTGGATATATGAAGGGTTCCCAGGAAGTTAAGAAGGTCCAACACAAATGTGGAAAGCATGGTGGGAAAAAAGATAAGGCCAAGTTGAAATATTAAAACTGTGACAAGCTAGGTCACTTTACGTGTGAATGCACTTAGCTAAAAACAGCATCACCTATCCAAACTCCTTATGCTTCTATTTATATATCTAGGTCAGCTATACTCACCGAATCTTATCCTATGCGGATTATAGACTTAGGAGCAACAAACCATGTAACTAGAGATAGAGGAGCATTCATGAAGTATCGTAGGATTTTATTGGGAATAAGATAGATATATGTAGGGAATAACTCTAGAGTAGAGGTCAAAGAGATTAGAACATGAAAATTAGAGTTGCATGGTGGGCGAACCATATTTCACATAATATCCTTTATGCACTAGACATCCAACAAAACTTGGTCTCTATTACATCTCTTCTTAGCCTAAGTTATTTATTAAATTTTCATGGTGATTGTGTAAGAGTGTTATTGGAGACAACTTTTTATGGTACTAGTTTTATGTTAAATGATTTTATGATATTTAATATTGACTATGATAAGTTCATATTATGCAATGGTTGCTTTTCTTTAATTGCTTTCTCTAGTGATGCAAATCTAGATGTTAATATGTGACATGCTAGATTAGGCCATATTGGGTAAGAAAGAATGAATAGATTTGCTAGAGAAGGCTTATTAGACCCTCTCACTAAAGTTTACTTGCCTATCTATGAGCATTATATGGTTGAAAAAGTAATAAGGAAATCATTTGGCAAAGCAACCAAAGCAGAGTTTTGGTTACAACTAATTTATTCAGGTATTTGTAGTCCAATGAATGTGAGAGCAAGGCATGGTGCCTCATATTTCATCATATTTATAGATGATTACACATAGTTTAGTCATGTCTTCTTGATCTCCTATAAGTTAGAAGCATTATAGTGCTTTAGACTTTATACTAGTATGGTTAAGAATCAATTAAACTAAACAATCAAAGCTTTGAGAACTGACCATGAATGTGAATATTTATTTGAGCAGTTAAAGATTTTTATAATGAAAAAAGTATTGTTAGACAATTTATAATTCATAGAACTTTGTAACAAAATGGTATTTCAGAGAGAAGGAATAATACCTTATTAGATATGTTAGACCTATGATAGTGCAAACAAATCTACCATATCATATTAGGAAGATGCATTATTGACTGTAGTTTATATATTTAACCGTGTGCCTTCTAAGTCAGTAGGTTCCATACCTTATGAACTGTAGATAAGAAGGAAGCCTAATCTAAGTGATCTATGACCTTCGGGGTCAACTACTTATATCTGGAATCTCTCTCACAAGTATGGTAAATTAGGGCCAAGAGGGAAGAAATATATCTTTACAAGATACTCAAAACATTCCAAAGGATATATTTTCATTGGTGAACATGAGGATGAAAGCATGACTAAACTAGAATAAAGAGTTGTCGCATTCTTAGATAATAATTTATCTAGTGGGTATGAGGTTGAAAAGGATATTTCTTTATGTGAAATAAAAAATCTTAAGGGTAGTGGCACTCCTAATCAATCAAACAAACATCAAGAGAAATTGTCTTAACCTCTTAAACCAAGTGGGAGCGACGCATCTCAAGAACATCAACCTCAAAGAAGTAATTGTAAAAGTATCCTATGTTGTTGTTTCAAGATTGAAGGGAAAACTTTTATTGTTATTCTAAAAGATAATGAAGAGCTAATTTAGTAATGGAGGCTCTCTCACACATAGTTAAGGAAGAATGGAGAAGAGCAATAGAAGCAGAAATAGAGTATATGAGGACAAATCAAGTTTGAGACTTATTTAATCTTCCAACTGATCTTCCATCTGGGTGTAAAGCGATTAGAAATAAATAGGTTTTCAAGATTAAACACAAAGCATATAGTTCTATTGAAAGATGCAAGGCTTACTTAATGGCAAAAGGCTATACCCAATAGGAGAGTATAGACTATGAGATAATATTTTCTCTAGTTGTAAGGTTTATCTCTATTTATCTCATTCTTGCAATCCTTGCACATTTAGATTTAGAATTTAGAATTTAGAATTACACCATATGAACATTAAAAGTATATTTTTCAATGAAGAACTAAATGAAGAAATCTACATTGAGCAAATTGCAGGTTTCATAGATAAAGGCTAGGAGTTCAAAATTTGCAAACTTCAACAATCCATCTATGACCTTAAATAATCATTAGACATTAATATCTGAGATTTCATCTAGCCGTAATTTTTTATGAGTTTACAATGATTGATAAAGATCAATGTGTTTATATTAAATGGTCCAATGATAAGTTTATAATTTTATTTTTATGTGTGGATAATATCTTCCTTGTAGGAAACGACATAGGATTTTTAGTTGTGATTAAAGAATGATTGTCTTCCAAATTTAAAATGAAGCACATGGGAGAAGTAGCTTTCATTTTTGGAGTTAAAATTCACTGGATCATTCAAAGAAATTACTAAGCCTTTCTTAAGAATCATATATTAATAAAATTCTTGAAGGATTTAGTATACAAAGCTGCAAACCCATTAATAGTCCTATAGAAAAAGACTAAGGTATGAACTTTGAGATGTGTCCTAAGACATTCATAGAAAAAGAAGAAATGAGAAATCTTTTATACAGGTGCTATTAAGAGCTTGATGTATGCTATGAAGTGTACTTGCCTTAATATTTGTTATGTCATGGGTTTAGTCAATCGATATCAGTCGAATCCTAAATGAGTCTTTTAGGATTATGTGCATAATTTTAATGACAACAAAACTTATCTTTGACTTTATTTATGCTAATGATGTTTTTAGTTAAGGTGCTTGAAATGTAGACATATATGCTTGAAATGTAAGTGCATTATTAGGACATTATTTATGCAAGTATATTACACAAGTTATCTACTTGATATAAGATTAAACATTTTACAAAAAGGAGAAACTATTATGATTCTTATTACATCTAACTTTGTTTATTATTTTGAAGAATCTTGAATCATACAATTGTGTTTGAATGCGTTTTTACCTTAGAAAAATACAAAACATGATTCATAGAGTATATCCCTATTCCATAACTTGTGCAAATCTCATATCGATACTCATACTTTGATTTACATTGAAAATAAAATGAAAAATATCAAAGTTAACAAAGTGGCAAAGTGCAAAAATTCTTAGTGCAGAACTATAATCGCATTGCACAGGTGCCTACTCTTGTCACTTGCCCTGCAGTGTAATCGCAGGCACTGGCGGAAACTACCTAAGGTGTTCCAGGAAGGAGAGAAGTCCTTAGATAATTGTGGTCAATACCACAGCCACCTATGGGTAGCACTTGCGTTGGCAGTTGAAGATTGGAGATGCTATGTCATACCGCTTGCCACATATTTTAGAAGTGTTGAAGCACACTTTAGACCATTTGAAGCAACGAAAGAACATACCGCCTAGCAAGACCCATGCCGCTTGTGCATACCGCCTAAAGCATAGCTAATACCGCAGCCACTTGCGGTACCGCTTGTGAATGATCAACAACATGGGTTTAGGAATTCTGCCAAAGATCCTATGGCAACCAGTTTCACATACCACCTGCAAAGGCACGAATTGCTATCCAACTTTTTTCAATAGTCAAGTCTTTTGAAGATCTAATTAAGGAAAAGTTTTGGGACATTTCAAGAGTTGAAGTAGTCATCTATTAAGCTTTAATCTTCAAGAATTCCTTACAATCCTAGGCCAAGTGCTTAAACCTTAATATATTCATTCAAGAGCTTCAATCTTCCTATCTACATTCAGGCCTCCTTCTATAATACATAAAAGGGAAGAACTTCTGTAACATAAAGAGCTCTAAATCAAGTTTTCTCTAGCGCTCACCAAGAATCATTGTTTAAAAATGTAAATCTTTTCTTTTTATATTTATGTGTACCTTGAGTTGGTAAAGGAGACGAAGCTTAAAAAAAACAAGTCCGTGTTTGTTAGAGTGTGTTTCACAAACAGCTTGTTAATTTGTATACGCCCCCTAAAGTTGAAATTTAGAAAAGTACGGTAGCACTAAGTTTATGTCCCATAAAGTTCGAATCTAGAAGAGTACAAAGGCACTAAGTTTTACGCCCCCTAATGATGGAATCTAGAAAGGTGCTTGGTGCACAATTTGTAATTTCATTATATAAAATAGTGGAACCCAAGGTACAAGGGTTGTGCTATTGTAATAGTGAAGTAGGGATGGTTGATAGAACCACTATATATTGTGTGCTGTTTGTGACTGCTTTATTTTCTTGTAGTTTACTTCATTATTAATTATTTCATTATGAATTGCACGAAAGTACAAAAAGAGGGAAGTTATTTAAATAGAGGTTAAGCAAAGATTTTTTATTAACTTAATTCACCCCTCTCCTTTTGGGTTAAGCTAAGCCTAGCGAACCTAATAGAGCTCAATTAAAGACTATCAAAAGGATTTTCAAATATCTCAAAGGCACCGTAAATTATTCCATTTGCTATCAAGGGCAATATTTGCATATAAAAGGTTATTCAGGTGTTGATAGGGTAGGAGACCTGGACGAATGCAAATCGACATTAGGTTACGTATATTTGTTGAACAATGACATCATCTTATGAGTGACAAAAAATAAACCTATGTAGTACTATCTATGATGAAATATGAATTTGTGGCATGTTCGGCTATAGTACAAAAAGTAGTCTGGATGAAAAAATTCTTGTAACATTTGAGTGTAATTGAAGATACATCTAAGCCTATATCTATACATTATGATAGTTAGGCGATTATTGTATATACAAAAGATCCTAAATACTATTGCAGAATAAAACACATTGTCATTAAGTATTATTTCATTAAAGATATGATGGCAAAGAAAGAAGTGATTTCAAATTATATATCTATGTATAAGATAATTGTTGATTTATTTACAAAACTAATTCCCAAAGATGTATTTTTATCATATGTTAGATCACTAAGAATACAACAAATGAATGGTGTGCCCTTCAACCTTAAAAAAAAATACTCGTTGGAACTTTGTTTATTAGTATGGAATCTATAAAAGATAATATTTAGTGAATATATCGAAAAATATTGAGTTAATTTCAAGATGTACTTTTAACAGCGTAGGCTTATTTGAAAGTGTTTAGTAGTGTTGCATTTTATTTAGAAAATCATATAGGTTGATTTGTAATTAGAAGACAAATGTGTAGGCCATTATGAAAATCTCCGCAAAATTTATACCTGATTATTCTATTTTGTTTGACCACGCATTGTAAAGAGGATTAAAGCACTTTTGGAGATGTAAATGTACTTTTATGGGGGGTCGGTTTGGCCGTGTGTTCCTTCATCACCCTGTGCTTCACTATAAAATTTTATTTTCCATGTTTAAGTGAAAGCTCCAAATTAGTACTTCTTTCGAATACGCTTATGCAACAATACTTTTTGCAAAAAGTGCTTGATCTTTATGCAACAACACTTTTACAAAAGTGCTTGATCTTTATGGCCAAACGAAGCCTAAATCCGCGATTATGGCAAGTGAAGAAGAAACCTGATATGGGTAGAGAAAGGAGCTGCCAATTGCCAACCCTTTTGCTAGGGTTTGGGGTTTCTCAAAGGGCAGATGACGGCTTGCTCCGCCAACAAGCAATGGTTCAGCTCAACCGTCCTTCTCTCCGTCGCCGCAGCAGCATTCTCTGCTGCTGCTGCTGCTTTCTACGGTTAGAAATAGAACACCCTCTCTCTCTCTCTCTCTCTCTGTCTGTCTGTCTGTCTGTCTATCTGTCTGAAAGGTGAGGCTATTAATGTAAGCAGTTTGGATGACTGAACCATGGTTTTGAGGGCAGTTGGCATTTGGAGGGGAAAATGCAGAGGCCTGAATTTGAGGATCCGAGATCTGGAAAGCTCTCTGAAAGCATCATTGGAGAAATCTGCTGCTGAAAGGCAGGGCAGAATTAGGGCTCAGCAGGTAACCTTTTCACGCCATTCATTTCTATCAAGAGGGGCATTTGGTTTGTCAATCCAGGCTGTTGTTTTGTTGTTCCGTTTTGCGAGTGATGCCCTGGGTGTGAACTCAATTAGATGCAACTGGACCCAAGTTGCACTCCATCTGGATTGTTCTTCTACTTGGGGATAACACGTGTGCCAGATGGTTCAAAATATTTCCTTACAAGAAGCCCAATGTTCTAATGGGTGTTTCTTCTGCTTACAAATACTGTCAATTTTCAGTTCAACAACTGGATGTAAGATTTTCCATTTCTTTTGCATCAAAGGCCATCCCAAGTGGCATAAACTTGGTGATTTCTGCCTATTACCAAAAAGGTTGGACTATGTGGAAAGAGCAACAAACCATGTTTATGATGTGTTCAATTGGTGCCAGCATCTTACATTTCAGATAAGCAGGTAATGTATGCTGTGTTAAGGTTTTTCACTCCTGTCTGAAACAAACAAACACATTGTTCCACTCTCCACAGTGCAAATGCTTCTAATTGATCATCCTGGTTGTCTTTTGAAAGACCTACAAATAGATATTTACAGTCATGGAATTCTGTTCATGGTTTTGTGCCTTCAATGGATTTTTACAGTCATGGAATTCTGTTCATGGTTTTGTGCCTTCAATGGATTTTTACAGTCATGGAATTCTGTTCATAGTTTTGTACCTCCAATGGATTTTTACAGTCATGGAATTCTGTTCATTGTGTGATAGAAAAAATAATCCATTCACCAGTTAAGAGTCCGACTATAAGATTTTGATGGAGAGATTTTTTGGGCATGTGCTACATAGCATATTCATAGCAATCTATGAATGCATTGGATTATTAAATGCTGCAGCCAATTTGTAGATTGACCAGGTGATAGAAAACATTGTTTTTGTATGTGTTGATTTCTTCTCTATTATTATGTAGTGGCTCATAATTCCTTTGGAAGGGTTGTGGATGGGATATTTGGGATCATCAGACTAGGTGATCCTTGCAACATGACCTGTACATTGTGATTCTTGTGAGGCATAATGGTTTTTGCAGTCTTGATGTTGATCCTTGCAGGCATTGAGGAAAGCATTAGAACAGGATGGCTCTGACAAATCAATGGCATCTTTCCCAATGATCCCCATTGCAACAGTCCAGTCCTGTTTTTCTAACAGGTATTTTGTTTTCTACAGTAATTATTTCATTGCCTGTATTTAGTTCAAAAGCTGTGACATCCTGGTATCTGTAATGTTTATAATAAAGGAAACATCATGTAGAGATATTTGCATGTGACATTAATCTGCAATAGTTTCCAACCATCTGTAGGATACGCAAGCCATAAAAAAGTACAGCGCATCACCACAATCACCAGGAGTGATCAGGTTTTTGTTTGCTTGCACATATTAAATTGCCTGATTTCTTGTTAACATAATTTACAGTTGAAATCAAGCCCACTGCTGGTCCAATTCAATAAGCTTATGTTGCATGCTTGACAAGGGGACTATCCTAACTGCTGCATTGTCGGTAGTGTTCACTTTATCAGTAATTAAGAACATATCGGTGGTCCCCAAAAAAGCTATTATTGCTTTTATCAGAGATAATATTGTTTTTATGGAGGAACTTTAACAAAAACATAAACAATTAAAAAATTAATAAAATTCTTGATAAATTAAGATAAATAGAAACAGATATTTGGGCCAAAAATATTACTTTAAATTATTTATATTTAATGACAAATGGAAATACATAAGTGACCATTGCACCCAATATCAAGTGTGTACCAAATGGATTTCAACCCGGTTTGTCCCTTTTTGGTGCATATTGCATGTGCACCAATGGATTTCAACTTTGCTTGCACAATTTTAGGTGCATATCGAGCGTTCATCAATGGATTTCTACTTTTTTCCATGTTTTTGGTGTGTATTGAGTGTGCACCAGTAGATGTGCAATATTATCTCTCAAGGAGGCTTGTTCCCTTTGTTTCTTTTGCTTTTTGGATGATGGGGTGTCAATAGTTGCCTTTTTTGACCTAGGTTGATAACAACTAGGGGTGCAGCTTGGGTTGGTTTAAACTTGACCAAATGTATAAGTAGGGTTGGGTTATGGTTGAGTGGAACCCAACTTGAATTGAACCTGAAGCCAAATTTAAATCATATATAAAGGTTTCTTAATTTTATTTGATATGTTATAAGAATATATTAAATAAGTTTATTAACTAATTTTAGCTGAACATAATTTGAAGTCAAGCTTAAAATAAATATAATAAAGAAATTCTAAGTTTGAAGTTTAAATTGGGCTTTAAGGTTAAGCTTAACAAGCATGTTTCAATAATTAAACTAAAATTAGGTTAAGCTTAGAATGAGTTATTTAACTTTCCAAAGAAGATGAATTATTAACTTGCAAGCCAAGATAAAACTCAATTAAATCTCATCTTGATTCATCTAGTTTCAATCCCAGAATATGCTTAAGCTTCAATAGAAAATCAGGTTAAATAATTCATTAATAGAAGTATCGATAAAATAATTATCATTTGTTTTCTATTCTTTACTTTGTTAACTTATTATTTTTTAATGTTTTTATATTTTATTTAAAATAGATTATTAATTAACAACAATTTGAAGTGAAAATTATAGGTAACATATTTCAACTTGAACTTCAGCGTGAATTTCAACCTAAACCTGATCAATAGAAACACGGTTAGGATTATGATTATGCTTGAGGTTTAAAGAATATGGTTGGGGATAGGGTTGACTTCAACTTGATCCTAGTTGCATCCCTTATAACAACTGAAGGCCAAAGTTAAAAGAGATCCCATGATTTCTGTTTCATCATGAACATTTAGTTTCATGATCAGATTGATAATCGACTAGTTCAAATTAATCATATTGATTGGCTTTGAGATTGATGTATATTTTTTTACTATGGCATTATCGTTTATTAAATTACATTAATTGCCATTAATAAATCAAATGATTGTGTGCATTCATTAAATTTACAGACACACTATGACTGACTTATTGGGTTCAGCATTCAATTCTTAACATAATTCATTAACCATAACTAAGCTATCATCACCATGCTTTGGGTTCATAACTAAGCTATCATCACCATGCTTTGGGTCCAATAATTTAACCATCATTCCACTTCTCTTTGTAACCCCTATGGTATTTTGGTCTAATTCACCTGATCATCACCTCGCTGCTATCTAGAGGCCTTACAGTATTTTAATCCAATCATGAAATCATCATCTTGCTTATCTCTAAAAGCCTTAGGGTATTTAGATCCAACTTCAATGTATTTTTTTCAAAAATTAGAATTTCCTCTTGATGTCATGTTGAAACCAATTCATGATTCATTATTTGTTTCCACTTTTAACTAAATAATAGCTTAAACACTCTAAGCTTACCCTTAATATTTGCCACACTATTACATGTCACCCTCTAAATAATATAAGGATTATTTAGTGAATAGGATGAGCATGCTTTGATGGGTTGTGAGAAAATTGATGCGTAACTTGGGTGTAACTCTCTTGTACTAGCATATCTAAAATTTTTGTCACAGTCTACTGGAGCGCTGAATGAAGGGATTTCTTTCTTCGAAAAGCCATTTCACAACTTGTCCTTTTTCTAAAAACCCATCTCCACAAGTAAGACTCTAGTGAGCATAGAGCCTTTTACTCCCATCGTTTGTCCATTTGAGGAATAAATCATTTTTTTGGAAGTTTTATGTTTTCTACCATATCCTTGGTGGGGCTCTAAGATTTTTGCTTGCTTTGCAATCCTGCCCACAATAGATTGACATGATTTCAACCCATAGCTTTTCTTAAATGTCTTTTCACTTTCATAGCTTCCTTTGTTATCCTTTTATCTTTTCTTTCTTTCTTCTTTGATAAGATATTATTGGAGATAATATCGATAAAGTGAACATTGATTGTCAATATGTCCTACACATGCAATGGCATGTGACAATTCAGGGCATCATTGTTGCTGTTTCTCTCGTATAGCAATATCAGAATATTCACAAAGTTAGGGAATTATAAGTACAAATGAGTAGCTACTACATGGATGCATCATCACATGCTCTTGACTCTCTGAAATGAGAAAATCTGCTCTAATTCTTGTGATGTAGGACAGAATGCCCTAAATCAATGAAAAAGGTGAAGGCTTTAGAAGAAAGAGAAAGATTCTCCTAATTGGGAAAAGAAGGGACGAAAAGGGAGAAGCAATAGATGAAATAAGGCAAAGAATCAGAAAGAAACAAAGCTAGAAATTTTAATAATTCTCAATTAATAATTCATCAACCAAAGAACTACTCTAAAGCTTCTATAGAGTAAACTATTTATAGAACATAAAAGAAATCCTAATACAACCCTAATCTATTGTATATAAATAAAACCATTAGTAGATAAATAAAAACAATAATTCAAACCATCCATCAAGTTTATTCATATGCTAATAACTTGATGTACACATCAAATTCCAAAGATAAATTAAGTATTCCAAAAATCTCAAATAAGAAATTCCTAAAAATAAATAAACCCTAATTTATATATGGCCTCATGACGCTTTGCATCATTCTCTTTGGCTTGAAAAAAAAAAAAAACTCGTCCTCTAGTTCAGAGGGAGGTGTTAGCCAAAATCCAACTTTGTAGCATGTTTTCTTTGGGTTTGGCTTTGATAGGAGTTGATGATGTAGTCCAACATGTCAAATTGGATTCTCATGGGTTCGACAACACTTTAGAAAGTACCATTTTATTATTCTCTTTTCCTTGATTGTCTTCTTATGTTTCACAGGCTTAGAAATCTTCTTAAGGGGAGAATATGTAAATCTGAAGTACTGTATTGTTACTTTGTTGAGCCTTGTTTAGCCCTTGCATGATGCCTCTTGAAATTGTTCTCTTTTGTCTTGGAAATACATTCATCTTCATGAATAAACTTATTCACCTCATTCTTTAGTATCTCAATAATTGTATCTTCTACTATACTCAAATCTTCAACCATTGCAAGTTTGCTACTAGATAACTTTTATTCTACACTCAAATTAAAATTTTCTTCTTGTTCTTTGGACAAAGCCAGTGACATATTTGATGGTTGAACAAACTCCACAATCATTGAATCTTCTAGGCTTTTACATGCATGCCTTTCTTCTTGGAGATCTTCAATAGCATTTATCTCTTGATATAATTGATCCATAGATTTCATGTAACTTTCATCATTTTCATCAATTATCTATTCAACCTTAATAGCAACATTGGGCACAAAATTTTTCTTAGGAGCATTAATTGCATCGGATTGAAGATTTTTCCCATGCCATGAATCAATCTTCTTTTTTGCTAGAGCAAATTCTTTGTGTATCGAAGCAAGCAGGATTTGTAGATGAGTTTTCATTATATTTTGAAGTTCATTTTTTTAAAATTTCTATTTGATTTTCTGATTTAGCATTTGTAACCATATTTTCCTTTTTTTTTTAAATCCGATTTTTTTTGAATGATGCAAAGCCTCATGAGGCTACACATAATTTAGGTTTATTTATTTTTAGGAATTTCTTATTTGAAAATTTTGGAATACTTAATTTATTTTTGGAATTTGATGTGTACATCAAGTGCTTAGCATATGAATCAACTTGATGGATGGTTTGGAATATTGTTTTTATTTATTTACTTAGGGTTTTATTTAAATGCAATACATTAGGGTTGCGTTAGGTTTTCCTCTATGTTATATAAATAGTTTACTTTGTAGGAGGTTTAGAGAAGTTCTATTGTTGATGAATTATTGAAATTTGTAGCTTTATTTTTTTTTAATTCTTTCCCCTATTTCATCTATTGTTTTTTCCCCTTTGTCCCTTCTTTTCCTTATTGAGAGAATCTTTATCTTGCTTCCAAAATCTTCCCCTTTTTCATTGATTTAAGGCATCTTGTCCTACATCAACTTGGTATCAGAGTGAAACCTAGTGTCAAATCTCATAGCTGTTTTCTTCACATACCTCCATGCATCTTCATCTATAGCCCACCAATTTCTCCATGAAATTCCTAATCTTCAAACCCTGTCACTGTTGTTCCCCATCTTCAACAAGTTTTCTTCACATGCCTCCACACATCTTCATCCACAGCCCACCAATTTCTCCATGAAATTCCTAATCTTCAAACCCTGTCACTGTTGTTCCCCATCTTCAACAAGTTTCACCATGACTGCCATCTTTGTAGACACAAGGATATCAATGTCAGCTTTGTTGCCAATTCATTTCACAACAGCAACATTGAAGAATTCAGATAGAGTGGTCATTCCACAAAAGCGCCATTGAACCCATCATCTTCTGCATTGCTGAATAGCATTGTACATCTCCATCTGCTCCAGATTTGGCATCTTCACGTATCGGAAATCATTACCCTGCATTCGTGAGGGAGTTTCCATCACAAATACACTTCCATTACAATATTGGAAATTAGAAGACACTGTTTGAGGTATTTTTTTTTCCTGCACTTTGGCAACCCAATCCCTCTAATTTGGACTTATACCTAAATCTTTGTTTTATTTTAACAGCAGTCTTTGGGTTTTCAAAGCACGGCAAGCTGTTTTGTTGAAAAATTTGCAATCTGCTCCAATCTTTGAATTTTACAAAACAGCCCATTTGAGTACGGAAATTCATAGAAGAACCCTCTGCTTCTTAGAAATTACAAAACAGAACCTAAGATCTTGAAAATTGTAGAATAATCAAACAGTTTGTAGAAACTTACTATTTTGACCCTTCTATTTCTGAAAATTGCAAAAACAACTTCAGATTTCTGAAAATTACAACTAAGTCCCAAATTTCTAAAATTACAGAAAGTTCCTCATTTTCAGAAATCAGAAAAGATCTCAAATAAGAAATTCCTAAAAATAAATAAACCATAATTTATGTATGGCCTCATGACACATTGCGTCATCTTGTCTAGGAATGGAACACCAAGGCAACCTCTGGTTGTGCCCCTTGCTAGGGCATGCTTAGTGCTAGATGCTAGCCGTGCTCCTCCAGAAGCACTTGAAGGCCTTGCAGAATACTCTCATTGTTGGGTCATTTATGTTTTTCACCTGAACACTGACTTGGAGAAGCTATGGAAGCAAGCCTCTAGGTCAAAGCTTAAAGCCAAGGTTTGTGCTGTTACATGTTGGATTTGCTTGTTTAAATGCTTTTGTTTTGCCCTTTGCAATATTGTGGCTTTTAACACTAGTTACCTGAAAGTCACTAAAATCATTCAGTTCTAATCTAACTGCAAGATCGCTGATATGAATAGGTTCGAGTGCCTAGAATGAAAGGTGGAAAGATGGGTGTGCTTGCTACAAGATCTCCACATCGACCTTGTCCAATTGGCCTTACTGTTGCTAAGGTAACAATGACACTAATGCATATGGGTACCCACTCCCAATCTGTTGTTCTCTGTGAATACTCAAGGATAATCTGTATAATATTGAAGAAATACTGCCTTCAATTGAGGATTCATATGTTAAGACATTCTAGGCTTTCATGTGATTTTAAAGAAATTAATTTGTTTCACTAGGTAAGAAAGACAGTGTACACGTCTTTTTTCATGGAAGTTATCATATTCATTGAAGCCTGTTTCTTTTTTCTGTTGGAGAACAATGCTTATGCACTTCACCTTGAAGACAAAGTAAGCCTCTGTCATCAAATTTTTCTGTCTTCATCATCATGCCCATATTGTAGCTTTTTGTGATTATATTTCGAATAATGTTCAGCGATCAAGCATTTGGAAAAGAAAAGGAAAATTAAAAAGTTCCCCAATAAATCTCATTTAGTGGCATGATTCTAAGTACACGGTTTTGTTTCCTTCTCAATAGCTTAAGATAAGTTTTTTTTATTGTCTTTATTTATTTATTTTTAAAAGTTTCAACCCCAATTGATGTTTCCTCTTGCACGGAAAGTGGGAAAATGTTAATTGGAAGATAGAAATTAAAAAGTATCTTGTTCTTGCTTGAGCCATCTCTTGGTTTCATTGCACAGCACTGAACCATATCAATCTGCTTCATCAATTAAGATCATACTGGAGCTGCTCACTGGATGCTGCTTACAACCTTATTCTCAGCCCTTTTCAATCCCGAAACGTGTATGTTGGTCTAGGTTTGATATACTGGCAGTACTGTGCTGTAGCCCCATACATTTAATGCTGTTGATTTGTCCTTGTTGCTTACCACATGACCTCAATCCTCAATCTTATGCCTTCTCCAGTTCTATGAAAAAGTATCTTGTTTTAAAACATCTCTTTTCTTTGTCAACTGTCCAAGCAGAAACCAGTTTTGACTGTTGATCTCCTAGCATGAGCCAAACTAATTTTCTGATACCATGTTTTTCATCTCTAAACTTTTGTTAATGACCCTCAATTGGAGCCTATTTACAAAAATCTTGGTTTGTGGCCCAACATTCTGCATCTTCTTGTTCTTGTAAGTGGGTATTGCAGGTTTTTCTGTCTGTCCAGCACTTTCTCTATGCAGAATATTTAATTGAAATGACCAGTTAATCAAACATAATACCAACTGTTATATTCTGCTTTTTATCAGCATCCTTTGTCTCCTAATGAGCTTTCTTTCTGAATACTTGCTAAGGTAACAGTATTTTCCTTGACCAGGTTCTATATTAATAATTTAACGAAGATCCTGCGCACTAGGGCATCAACCACCCTTGCTTCTATTGCCTTGCCCCTATATTCTGTTTGTGAACAACTTCTAGAAATTGTCCTCTTCACATTTTTCAAATATCTATTTTCCTTTTACCACAAAACTTTGAGCCTCACTCACAACGGATCTTTCTAACAGAAGTATGTATTTTTATTGCTCTCTTTGCTGCTCTATGTGTGGTGTCTCTACCAAACCTTGATTGCTGGCAGAAATTAGCCTCCCATTTCTAGCATGTGAATTAGAAGGTTTTGTCATTCGTAACCGTAAATATGTAGTGATTTGAAATTCTAAATTGCCCATGAATTCATTTAGGGTGTGTTCGACTTGAGGTGATAGGGATGTAAATGAGGTGAACCAGTAAAAAGAATGTAAAAAAGGGAATTTGATGCTGTTGGCATTGTAGGGTTGGTTTCAAGCATAAAGTGGATAAAAATAATATAAATAAGCTTTTTTGGAAAAAAAACTAATGATGTGAACAAGTTAGGGTAGTTGTAGGTAGTTAAGGGTACTTAAATGTCATTTCAGTATATGAATCAGAGAAAAAGTAGTTTTCCCCCACTTATACTGTAAAATGTCTTTTACTGTTACCTCAAAACATACACACCCTCAATCATATCGTGAAGAAACTTTCTTCCTTCATTTGTGAGGATCTCAATGGAAATATAAAAACATGAGACATGTATTCTTGTAAAAGAAGATTTTAATGGATACAGGTTTTTCCTTTTTTTCTTATTTTTTTAAGGTTCTTCTTTGCTTTCTTTCCTCCTACCTTTTTTCCGAAGGTCTTTGTTCCCACTTTTCCTGGCTTTTCCCTCTTGTCCTGCAGATTGAGGCAGTGCATGATCATATTATTCTTCTTTCAGGTGTGGATCTAGTTGATGGAACGGTATGGATCTTTCCATCACTGTATCAGCGAATACATTGATTTTAACTGCTTTTTATTGAGAGAAGTAAAGATTTTCTATATTGCTTTTCTTTCTTTCTTTTTTCATTTTGAATGTTAGTAATTAAGTAGCATTGACTTTGTAGGTTTGGCAGTTTTAGATCTGAATTTTTGCTCATGGCTTCACCTTTATCAACAGCCAGTGCTTGATGTCAAACCTTATCTACCATATTCTGACAGTATTCAAGGAACAACAGTACCGAAGTGGATAATGGTATATATTCCGCTATACTTGCTAGAAATTTGCACTGCATGCTTTATTTATTGTGTCAACATATTTCCTAATGCATTTTTTGTTAAATTTCATAAGTTATTCTGAAGAATTGGCTACTGTCTGCTATATATGTGCATTATGAAGGTTTTTGTGTTTTATGTGTGGATCATATCATCATTGTCATCATAACTGTTCCATGCAGGAGGACAGTACACTAGCTACCACATCTGTCAAATTTTCCCCAGAATTTGGAACCAGTCTTGCCAGTTGCTGGGTGATGGCTGTAAGTTCTTAATCTTGTTTAAAGTCAGAATTTTTTTTTTCTTTTTAAGGCATGAAACAGATGTTTCAGAAAATCAATTTGGTTTTATGCCAAGGAGATCAACTACTAAGGCTAATTTTCTACTGAGGCAATTAATAGAGAAATATAGAGAGAAGAAGAAGAATCTCCATATGGTTTTTATTAATCTAGAAAAGGCATATGATAGGGTCCCTAGGGATTTAATATGACAAGTATTGAAAGAGAAAAAAGTTACTAGAAGGCATGTAGATATTGTTAAGGATATGTATGATGGAGTTATAACAAATGTGAGAACTATGAGTGGGGAAGCAAGTGAATTTCCAATTGCAGTGGGTTTAAATTAAAGCTTAGCTCTTAGCCTTTACTTCTTTATTCTAGTTATGGATGGTATCACTAGACATTTATTGGAAAAGGTTTCTTGATGTATGTCATTTATAGATGATATAGTTCTCATAGATGAAACAAGAAGAGTAAATTTGAAATTAAATAAATGGCAAGATGCTTTAGAATCTAGGGGTTTCAAAATTAGTAGAATAAAAATTGAATATATGAAATGTAATTTTAATAAAAATGAAATAATAAATGAAGAACTTATTAAGATAGGCAATTAGATAATATTACAAAATGATTATTTTCGGTATTTGGGATCAATCGTTCAGGAAAATGAAGAAATTGTTAAGGATATTACTCATAGAATTCAAGCAAGGTGAAAAAAATGATGTTGTGCTTCTAGAATTTTATGTTATCGTCGAATGCTAATTAAATTAAAAGAAAAATTTATAAGGTTGCTATAAGACCAACTATGCTTTATGTGGTAGAATATTGGGCCATTAAAGAACAACATGTGCATAAAATGAATATATGTAAAATGAAAATGTTCAAATGGATGAGTGATAAAACAAATAAGGATAAAATTTGAAATGAAGTTATTCAAAAAAAATCTGAAGTTAGAATTAATAGGTAATAAAATGAGAGAAAATAGACTTAGGTGGTTTGGACATGTCAAATGGAGGCTAGAAATGGCACGGTTAGAAGGGATGAATTTATGCCTTTAGCATTAATTTATGTATTTGTTTTGGTTTGATAAGTGACAAATTCAGTATGGAGATGAAGATTGGAGGAAGCATTGAAATTTTATAAAAAATCAACTTATGTAAGAAGTGGACAACAAGTATAACATTGCGGCGCCATTGCCATGGAGGCCTTGTTGCATTTTCAAGAAGTGGCTAGCAAGGGTAGCGCCGCAACGTTACATTGGCAAATTGGGGATAACAAGGTTAGCGTTGCAGCACTATTTATTGGTTTTGCACCGCCATCAGCCTTATATTTTCATTGTTTTGCATTTGAACATTTTCTCTTAAATGCTCTCTCTAAACCCTTCATTTCAGCAATAATAACTCTTCTCTACCACTAATTGTCTTCCTCTTTCAAAACTCTTTCCACACACCATTAGAGCTACAAATTCATCTCTTTGAATGAATTTCTAGGACTTCCTTGAATGAAGTATTATTGTTCGTTATTCTCCTAATCTTCTTCTGAAACCGACTTGCCAGGGATAATCGCTAGTGGATAGGGAGGAAAATTAGAGGGTTGTAGAAAAACAACACTGCTGGAACTTGAGTTGAGAGCACAGTAGGATAACACATTGGCCAAGGTATTATTGAACTACACAACATACTCAAATTCTATCGGACCAAGAATTGATCAAATTTCCTATTTATCGATGTTTGCCTCTGTTGCTACTCATGAATGGTTTGTTGATTTTTTAGCTCATAGGTTTCTTTCTCTATTCCTGCTGATTGTGCACAACTTAGTGCTTGAGAAGAGCTTGGTTGTTGAGAAGAGCTTGCTCCATGATCTGAAGTGATCTTGAACTTCTGAATCATAATAGGCATAATTGGTAGTCTTGGATGTTGAAGTTCTTTAGCAGGATTTGTGACAATACCTACTTGATGACAAAGGTCGTAGATTAATGAAGGGTGACAGAATCCTCCTATTGTAAACCCTTGAAGAGTGTGCATAATAGATCTCTCAATAATCCTCCTCACATCTATAGAGAACCCTTTTTGAATAGCAAAATTTAGCACAGCCTGACCCTTTGTAACTTTATTCACGTTGTTAGTTGGAACAAATTTTGCAAAGACCAAGTAATGCCAAGCTTTCCCTTTTTTTCTTAACCTAGTAACTGGTAAATTTACAACACGTGACTTGGAAGTCTTCCATTGATTACCTAGTTTGGTTAGAAAGCCAATAATGTCATTATAATTCGGTCCTATTTCAAGATACTGAGAACATGCATCATGATCAATGTTTGAGACCTTATACATTGTATTAATGGCCCTCCTATCAAATGACACCTACGTGCCCCTAACAATTGCCTTCATTCCCTCATGTTCTTTGGCATTTGCATAAACTTCTCAAATTACCGGCACCAATGTTGCGTCTAGTTGCTTGTCAAATTTACCCTACTTTCGTAGCTCTATGATGCCTTTGAATAAATCTTTCATATTTTCAAATCTCCTTTCTAGAATGCATTTCTTTTCAACTATAGAATGATAAAATCTCTTTTCTGCTTCTGCACTAACAAATTTAGGGGGTAATGATAGGGTCTTAGCTTGATCATGCTCTTTGTCGCTTAGGAGGCATTCTATCTCTCTTTTCAATGTTCAAAATTTCTTCTCACCCAACAAGATACTCTACCCAAATTAAATTTATACTCCACACCTCAAACCACACAAGCTTTCAATAATTCACTAATAGTCTTCCACTATGTAAATCACACAACTTTCTTTCATGAATTCCCACAAACAACTTATGTGCAAACCATCTCTCTTAGGAGTTTCCAAAAATAGTTTATGTGCAAAACATCTCTCTCAGGAGTTTCCGCAAATAGTGTATGTGCAAAACATTTGCTTGCCAATCCAACCACTAAACAACTTGTGAGCTCCACACTTCAACTTATTCAATGCAATGGATAAATGATTAAAAACTTACGTGGAAAAGTGTTTGCAAGAAGTTCTTCAAATTCCCAAGTTAGGGTTGTCAACCAAAGCTGAAATTATGGATGGAAAAAAGTAATGGAATGGATGCAATTTTATGGAGAATGAAGATGAATTTTTAGCTATAATGGTGTGTAGAAAGAGTTTTGAAAGAGGGAGACAATAAGTGGTAGAGAAGAGTTGTTCTTGCTGAAATTAAGGGTTTAAAGAGAGCATTTGCGAGAAAATGTTCAAACGCAAAATAATGGAACCATGGAATATACGGCTGATGGCGCTGCAACCCAAGTACATAGCGCTGCAATGCTAACCTCATTGTCCTCAATTTTCCAATGCGGTGTTGTGGCGTTGCCCTTGTTGCCTTGGCGTCGCAGCATTATACTTGCTGTCCACTTTTAGTAGAAGCTGATTTTTGATAAAATTTCAATGCTTCCTCCAATCTTCATATCTAAATTGGATGTCACCTATCAAACCAAAAACAAATGCATAAATTAATGCTAAGATCTTGCATGACTAGCAATTAAATTGACAAAATAAAACTGATGCAAATCAAATGAAAAGAATGGAAAGTTTAGAAAGCTAGGGTTGCCTCTCAAGAAGTACTTTGTTTATAGTTTCAACGTTAATATGTCCTTCTTTACTTTCCATCTTTGAGGTGGATGACCTCTCCACTTTTGCTTTCATGGCCGAAGTAATGTTTGATTCTTTGCCCGTTTACTCAAAAGGTGCTACCATCTTTAGCTTTCAATTCCACTGCTCCATGGGTAAAAACTTTATCTACAACGAATAGGCCGAACCAGTTTGATTTAAGCTTTCTAGGGAATAACTTTAAACGATAATTAGAGTAGGACCTGTTGTCCTGATTTGAAGTCCCATTGCAAGATGAGCTTGTCATGCCATTTCTTGTAAGTCTTTGCATTTATGTGCCTCGTTTCGGAACTCATCCAATTCATTGAGTTATAACATTCTCTGCTTTCCTGAAGTTTCAAAGTCAAAATTCAACTTTTTGACAGTCCAATAAGCCCAATGCTTTAACTCAATAGGAAGATGACATGCTTTATTGAATATCAACCGATATGGTGACATCCCTATCGGTGTTTTGAATGCTATGACAACTTTGGTATCAATGCCATGATAAGACGATAATTCAAAAATTCTATAAGAATGCTAGCTCCAATGTTACATCTAGTTTATACCTTAGAGTGTTAGAGGTTGAATGTTTTAGATATCATGCCATGGGTCACACTGCATCACATTGTCCTAATCATACTCTTATAATAAAACTTTAGAAAACTGAAGATAATGATGAGAGGTAAATATATTGTGTTGTTTATTCATTAGATGAACCTGAGGATCTAGACTTAGAGTATGATGAAAATTAGTATGATGTTGAGTATGTAGGTGCCATAAGATTTATTTTGTCTACTCCTGATTCTAGTAATGATTGGAAGTGTACCAAAATTATTTATGCATTTTTCACATGTGTTAACGCTATGTACAAAATTATTGATGAGGGTAGTTTTATGAATGTTGTATTAAATGCTGGTGTAGTCAGGATGAAATTGAAATCTGAATCCCATCTTAAATTATATAGAGTGGCATGATGTAATAAGACTAAAAGAGGAACTAAGAAAAATGGAACAAAATTGTTCTAATGAATCAAATAATTTTCATTTTATTGATGTCCTTGATTAATTACACTTGTTGTGTGTACATCAGAAAATTGTATATTCACATTCCAATGGTCATAATTATATTTCCACAATGGAAGAAAACCCTTGATTAAAAGGAGAAGTGCAATATATTTAGAGATCTAAAAATAAAACACTCTTTTGATTAAATGAGTATTGTCTTTGGGGTCATCGGGCACATTGCGATAACTTGAAATTTAGTAGATTGCCTCAAGCTAGTGAACGGAGAGGATGACATGACTCTAGACTGAGTTGGGTTAACCTAAAAAATAGGTATTTTGATTAAATTGGTTTATCTTGGAAGGAATCAAGACCGAGTGATCTCTTTTGTATTTAGACCTGATAGAGACCAAGAAGAAAACAAGTAATTGGGGTTACTTGGATCTTCTTATGATCGTAGGAAGCTTAGGAAGGATGAATGACTTTAACTGAGTTACAATATGAATTGACTCGATGAGTCATGACTCAGTGACTCAGTAAGTCAATTATGTCATATTCCTGAGAGAAGCCTAGGAAGAATGAGACCAGGTAAACTGGACTTTTTGACTCAATAAGTGACAACTTCATGAAGGCTCAGATCTCTCAATTATTTGTTAGAAGCTTAGGAAAAGTGAGACCAGATTAATTAAATTTGACTCAGTGAATCATGTTTGGATGACTCAGCGAGTGGCTTAGCTGTCTCATTTGCCTGTGAGAAGCTTAGAAAAAGAGACCAAGTGGATTGGGTTTGCCTCAGTGAGTCATGCTTGGATGACTTAGTGAGTGACTCAGCTCTTTCATTTTTTGGTGAGAAGCTTAGGAAAAGCGGGACCAGGTTAATCGGGTTTGACTCAGTGGCTCAACTCTCTGATTTGCCTGTGAGATGCTTAGAAAAAATAGGACCAGGTAAACTGGGTTTGACTCAATGAGTCGTGCTTGGATGTCTCAACTCCCTCAATTGCCCGTGAGAAGTTTAGGAAAAATGAGATTAGATTGACTGGATTTGGTTGATTAAAGTGGGGTTTTTGCCATCGTCTCCATGATCCGTGGGTCCCGCCTTTGCGCAAGCCCCACCGAGTTTCAACTTCTCTAATGGGCTCCTTTGTAGGGGTAATTCAATTCCATGATCAAGAGAATGGTAAGTTCAGAAAGTTCATCCCAAAATGGTCAGCTTCCCACTCAAGCCAAGAAGCCCACCTTTAATGAAAACTTATCTTGCTCAATGTTTGGCATAAAACTCATTAATGGAGTTCATATTTTTCTTATTTTTATCAATTTTTGAGAAATGTGAAACCTAAAGAGATGGATTTCAAGATTGTTCAATGCTTCTTATTCAAGCTCCTAGAGAGCTCTAATGACTGCCTCCCTATATGTAATAAATCCACCACATCAAAAGTAGAAGAAACTGCTATATACTATGGTAAGGTTTCTCCAAGACTTAATCAAATGGCCATGGTAGCTGTCCAAGAATAGCGAGGCACTTGCCTCGAAATAAAAGAAGATTAAAAAGATGAGCTCCATGTTCCTTCACTGTTGTGGAAAGAGAAGAAGATCCAAGGAGAAAGAAGAAGAAAGTCTCTCTCCAAAAGAAGAAAATGCCAGAGCAGAGTCTATCTCGAAGAAGAAAAACGCCCCAACAGAGTTTGGCTTCGAAGAAGAAGAAGATGATTTGATGGAAGAAGCAACAACCCTCTCAAAGAAGAATATCTGATCCTTCTCTTATCAAAAATTTAGCCTTTGATAGCCACAAGAGGCAACTGGTGTGGCGAGCACTGTCGGCATAGTGGAGCCTCCTTTGGGGCGTGGCGAAGTCTTAGTGGCGTGGTGGGGCCTGAAGTTGTAGAACTAGTGGAGCCTTGTTCGTAACATGGCAAAGCCTTAATGGCATGGTGGAGCCTGGCATTGCGAAGCACTACTGACGTAGTGGAGCCTCCTTGGTAGTGTGGCAAAGCCTTAGTGGCATTGCGTAGCTTGTTAGTGTGGTGGACCCTCCCCCTTGGAGTGGTTGAGCCTTTCGGCATAGTGGAGCACCTCCTTGGCATGGTAGAGTTTTTTGGCATGGTGGAGCACCTCTCTAGTATGGTGGACTGCCTCCTTGGGCATGGTAGAGCCTTGGTGGTATAGTGGAGCATCTCCTTAGTTAAGTAGAGCCTTTAGGAATGATGGAGTACCTCCTTGGGATAGTGGAGCGCCTCCTTGGAGTGGTAAAGCCTCAGTGGTATGACGGAGCACCTCCTTGTCTTGGTAGAGCCTTTTGGCACGATGGAGCACCTCCCTGGCATAGTGGAGCACCTCCTTGTGTGGTAGAGCCTTAGTGGCGTGGTTTCTTTTACGTTTTGTTTTTTTTTAGGCGGGTTAGTGTTACAAATCACAACTTGCGATTTTAGCAGCCCATTAAAACAAAACAAAATAAAATAAGGGAAGGAGGTCTCATGGTTGCAAGTCAGTTTCGTGGCACTAGGCACTATAATGAGTAGATGAAGCCAAGAAATGGAGGGTCCCATAACAACAACATTTGCTATCTGAATAATGGCAGAAGATGACCCCACCCTGTAGGAACAACACTAACAACTTCTGGAAATGAGGGGAAACATATTTTAGTGCATTTCGCTAAACACCTAAGGCAGTAGCATCCTTGAAGAGGTTCTTGACTCCACCACGCTGGTAAAAATCACCAACCACTTTGATAACAGAAGTAAAAGACGATGTTGCTAGATTGGCTCCACAACACCAGATAGTTAGCTCTGCAACGCCAATGACTTTGAGGGATAGTAGAAGCCCCACAATGCTGATGTTGGCTTCGAAAGAAACGCCTCTCTACTGATGGCCCCACAACAACAACTTTAAAACATGTGCTCCACAATGCCATCTCCATATGATAGGCTCTACAATGTTGGCAACAAGAAATGGTTTTAAGACTCCCAACACCAACCCAAAAGTGTGGTTACCTCACCACTGTTGGCAAAAAAAAAAAAAAGAAAAAAAAAAGATTCATGCCCCATCATGCCATCACAAAATGTGAGTGCCCCATTGTATTGGCAAAATTTTGAATCCAACCCTTTTCAAGAAAATCCAAATGTCCTACACATATGTAACAAACTATCTAGAAAATCATGGGTCAAGATTTAATGAGGACATAAGGCCAGATCACCCCTGAGTTTATCACCCATTACCCACATGATCTACCCTTTGAGGGCATTTGTTGGATAACTTAAAATCATTAAGTGAAATCAAATGCCATTACTTTATACAAGGAGTGGTTCAGATCACACCAGAAGTAAATCAAGGCAAGCAATCAACCATCCAATGTATTGTTTAATTAGTAATGGGTACACTTCATTGGTATTTTAATGGACCATCCAAACAATTTTGGTTGGACCATTCAAATTAAAAATGCAATTACTTTTTCCAAAATACCTTACTTAAATTTAGTGATATGGTAGAGCCAAAGCTCCACCGTGCTAAAGAGGTACTCCACCACGCCACTAAGGCTCTACCACGCTAAAGAGGTGCTCCACTATGCTAGGGAGGTGCTCTATCATGCCAAAAGGCTCTACCATGCTAAGGAGGCACTCCACTATGCTAGGGAGGTGCTCTATCAAACCAAAAGGCTCTACCACGCCAAGGAAGCAATCCACCATGCTAGGGAGGTGCTCCCCCAAGCCAAAGGTTCTACCATTCTAGGGAGGTGCTCTACCATGCCATTAAGGCTCTACCATGTCATAGAGGTGCTTTACCACGCTACCAAGGCTCTATCACACCAAAGGTGCTCCACCATGCCAAAAGTCTCTACCAAGCCAAGATAGTGCTCCACCACGCCACTAATGCTTTACCACGCCAAGGAGGTAGTCCACCATGCTAGGGAGGTGCTCCACCATGCCGAGGAGGAGGGTCCACCACACCACTAAGTCTTTACCATACTAGCAGGCTCAGCAATGCCACTAAGGCTTTATCATGCCACCAAGGAGGCTCCAGTACGTCAATAGTGTTTAGCAATGCCAAGCTTCGCCACGCTACCAAGGAGGCTCCACTAACTTTGCAACACTAGGCCCCACCATGCCACCAAGGCTTCGCCACGTCACTAAGGAGGCTCCGCTATGCCAGCAGTGCTTCGCCACTCCAGTTGCCTTTGCTGGGGTGTTTTTCTTCTTCGGGATACTTTGCTCGAGCATTTTCTTCTTTTGGAAAGAGACTTTCTTCTTCCTCTTCCTTGGAGCTTCTTCTCCTTCCACAACAATGAAGGAACTTGGAACTTTTTAATTTTCTTTCATTTCAATGCAAGTGCCTCGTTGTTTTTGGACAGCCATAATGGCTATTTGATTGAGCCTTGGAGAAACCCCACCATGGTGCACAACAATTTCTTCTGCTTGTGATATGGTGCATTTGTTACTTTGAGGGAGGCAATCATTAGAACTCTATGGGAGCTTGAATAAGAAGCATTGAATTATCTTGAAATCCATCTCTTTAGGTTTCACATTTTTTAAAAAATGATCAAAATAAGAAAAATATGAACGCCATTAATAGGTTTTATGCCAAACATTGAGCAAGATAAGTTTTTATTAATGGTAGGCTTCTTGACTTAAGTAAAATGAGGAAGATGATCATTTTTGGGTGGACTTCCTGAACTTATTATTCTCTTGATTATCGAATTGAATTGCTCCTACAAAGGAGCCCATTAGAGGAGTTGAAACTCAGTGGGGCCCGTGCGAAGGCAGGACCCATGGATCATGGAAACAATGACATGGACCCCACTTGTCACTTTAAATTGTCTAAATAGAGAAATAAGGGATAATCACTATCGATAATTGTAATTAGGCTTAATCTCAACCAATTAAGTTTAATCGACACCATTCAAGTTGTTTAATCCTTTCAACCCACACAAGTCTGTCACTTGTAACTTGCATTTACGATATCTTACAAGTTAAACAACAAAGATTGCTTGTTGTCCATTCTTCATGGGATATTATAGAACATCACCCATTGTCCATTCGTCTAAAGTTTAGGATCAGGTCACTGAGTTGTGACTCAACGAGTTAACCCTAGTAAAACTACTTTAATCAACCAAATCCAGTGAACCTGGTTTCGCTTTTCCTAAGCTTCTCACAGGTAAATGAGAGAGCTAAAATACTGAGTCAAAGCCAGTAAACTTGGTCCCACTTTTTCTAAGCTTCTTGCGGGTAATTAAAAGAGATAAGTCACTTGCCGAGTCATCCAAGTGTGACGCACTGAGTCAAATCCATTTTACCTGATCCTGCTTTTCCTAAGATTCTCATGGGCAAATGAGAGAGCTGAGCATTTAAAATTCTGAGTTGTTTGGGTCAATTTTAGGTTAAATTGAACTGAGTTGCACCCCTAGTATGGTTATGGGAGGTGTATCCATGTACACAACCTTACCTTTGCTTTGTTACAAAGAGGTTGGTTTCCATTACTTGAACCCTCAACCTCTAGTCGTAAAGATGGTAACTTCTACTGTTCCATCAAGTCTTGCCTTGAACTAGCCTTAACTCAATGAATCACTAAAGATCTTGAATGTATGGAAAACTTTTAAATTACTTTATGGAAACCAGCTGCTGGTTGTTTGTGTAACATGGCTTCTTTGTATAGGACAAACGCATTCTTTTGTAAGGGTTTATTATGAAAAACATGAATAGTATTACTATTATCTTTGGATGCACATGTAAATTTAATTACAAATTGTGAATGCTTTCTTTGATCAATTAAAAAGGACAATTTCCTAAAATTGTTGATGTGCAAGCAGGCCTTGAAGTTCTATTATGGGTTGTTTGTGTGTCGCTTGCAAACCAAACAAGGTTTTGTTTGGCCTCGCTGTGGAATTCAAGTACTTTTTTAAAAAGTGCTGTTACAATAGAATTTTAGTAACAAGTACTTGAAGTAAAAGTACTTTTGGCATTACATATATGTTTGGCTATAATATGATCAAAATACTTTTATTATGCAAATGACAAAAAAGGATAAAAAAATTATGCTTGAACTCCATCACTAGTTATCTTCAAATGAATTATGTAAATAATATAATACATAAACTAAATTTTAAGATTTAAAATAAGTATTAATAATAAAATATTTTTAATATACATTGTTAGCTTAGGAGAAGATAAATACTTGATATTTTTAATAATAATATACATATATAATAAAATTATATATATACAAGAATCTAAATTGCGATAAAATTTTTACGTAGAATCTAAGCTTCACATTAAATAGATATAATTTCATTTTATGGAGAAAAGGGATTCCTACTTTATTTTTTTCAAATAATTTAAACTTATAAAATATTCTTTTGAATATATATA
>JAYJMB010002316.1:0-15429 GCA_036873735.1 Pouteria campechiana
GGGCATATCTATTCTAATTCTCATGATTCCACCATCAACACAATCAAATCAATATGCTATATTCACAAGGAATTTTACAACCAATGCCAATACTGTTACATAAAGTCACATTTGAATGATCACATATGCAACTGACCCTACCTAGGGTCATAAATATAGTCATACTTGTACCTAAAATTTTCAAGGCCTTACATATATGGTGTGTGATTATATAGGTGGGATGTCTTATATTTCAAGAGAGACTCTATAGAATTGGCGATAGGCTGGTAGAATCCTTCCTTGGAGTATAAGATGATAGCGTCCCACATTGGCCCCTGTATGGGGTGGTCAAAACACATAGGGTGGGGGTGCGAGGCATTACACTTAGATAGTTGTAGTATTTTGGTTATAACTTCCATATTTGATCTCCAAATCATATGATTCTTAATTCATTAAACAAGTAACTTGAAGGGATAAAACTTATATGTTTAACACTTTTCTTGAATTAGTCTCCATATGTACCAAAAATGGCCTTAAAATGATATCTTTTGTCATCTTTAATAGTTTTAATACTTGAAATAGAAACTAATGCCATTAAGTGTAATATATAATCAAAGCCAATGAACTTATATCAATTGAGGATAGAAAATTGGTGAATTTAGGTATTGCAACATGATAAAATATGAGCTTATCACACTCTAATGTTTATTCCTTTTGTGTTTTCCATCTTATTTATCATTTGTATCTTGAATTAAAGTTTGGATTCGAATTTTGAGAATCTTGTATGAATGCTATATGAATTTTTATTCAATCATGAGTAGATAAACTCTCTTTCTAGATGGGAGATGAATCTTATGCTGACATTACGATGTGATTAATAAGTTTTATGGTTGAGAGTTCTTATTAGTTTAGCTTTATTCTTAATGCTTTTATTTTGTTGGGCATTTATTGAATGAATTTATATTTGGGATTTGACACTCAGGAGAGGTAATCTTGAATATGATTTAGGAATCATAATATGAGACTCTAAATGACTCGAGAGTGCTTTTAGGTGTTGTGAAATCATTTAAAAGAATCATAGAGTTTAATGCATTTTTTACCTTTTGATTTTTATAAGGATATCGAAATTGAAATGTTGAGAATAAATACTTAGCTTGGGACTCAGGAGAGGGAGTTAAGTGAATTAGCATTCTTGATTTATAAACTAATAGAACGATCAATGTATAATGAGTTAAGAGTACCATGATTGAAGCATAAGTGAAATCGATCCTCTAGAGGTTCTTTACCTAGATTTCTTCCTACCAAAAGCCTGTCTATTTCCATTTCTTATTTAAATTCTTATTATTTGATTTTTTAAATAAAATTAGAATTATTTACTATGATAGCTAGTGATTAATTGGAATTTGCAATCCCTATAGAGACGATAGCTTTCTTACCATTATACTACAAAACTCGATGTCGTATGCTTGTAGTTAATTTACAGTGAACAGCTACCTTGTGATTTAATAATTCTTATGATAAGTCTTTCTTTTTTATGAATGATGAAATTTTTGTTGAGCACCTTATATTATGATCATGCAAACTGTATGTGGATTAGTTAATGATGTTATGAATTTGATGACATATATTGGTTGATATGAGCATGTTAGAACTTGTGTGATTATCCCTTAAGATGAAATTTGATATAAAATGTCTACTAGGAAATGATTTAGGCATTCTTTGATAAATTTGAGTCTTTCAAGCTAACCTAGTACATCACTATCACTAGTGTCCCTATTGAGCCTTAATGAAATAATTGCATACGCAAAGCATGTGAAAGACCATCATTTGACTTGTTTCTCTTTAGCTTTATCATGAAGACCCTTTGAGCTTGAAAAAATATGCTTGACATATTTTATGTACATGGTTGAGTGTGTTAAAAGGAAGAATGCCAAAAGAAGAAGAAAAAGGACAAAAGGAAAGGAATCAATAAGGATTCATCCTTCAATAGGGGGGATCACATCCCAATAAAAAGTAATACAACTAATAAAAAAATAATAAGAAAAAAACAAAAAAGAACTATGTTAAGTGAGTGAACATTTATATGCATTCATTTATGATCTCTTACTTTGTGAAATCCTTATCCTTTTCTTTGTTAGCAAAACCCAAGGCCCAGTTACAAGCTTAAAAGACCTATTGATCCAAGTAGATAGAGTTATTTACATTAGTGGAGAGGGATTATGAAAAGCAAACTTATGAGTTATTTCATGGAGATCATTAGAATCATTGATTTGCATATTGTTGATTGAAAAGCACGCATGTAGCATGAGATTAACAAAGCACACACATATTCTCACTTCATGAAGGGATTGATGGAGCATGAGTTTTATGAGATTACTTGGCAAGTGTCTTGAATAATTTCTAAGTTATGTATGCATGTGTGATCCATCTAGCATGTTCTTGGTTGTTTTAGAGAGATTATCCATGATGTTTCATGACCCCATGTCACTATTTTCCTAGAGGATGATCAGAAGCTAAGTTTTGGGGTATTTGATATGGTCATAATTTATTATATTTAAGATACCTAATGTTTGTTTCGGTTCCTAATTGACATGATTTTGTTGATTTAAAACTATATTTTATTAAATATCATACTTAATGGAGTTAGTTTATGTTTCAGGTCAATTTTGGTGGAATTTATTCAATTTGGGTGAAAACTGGTTAGTTTGGAGCAAAATGTAGAATCCCATAGTATAGCTTAACCCAAGAGGGGAGGGATGAATTGGGTATATAAAAATTCATTACTTAACCCCTATTGAAACATTTCGCTCTTTATGTGATTATGTGTGATGCATTATAAGATAAATAATAAGAATAGTAAAGTGCATGAAGAATAAATAAATAAGCAAACACATATATAAATAAAATATTTTTTATAGTCATTTAAGAACCTTATCCCTACATCCACTCTTTCAAGAAAATATACTTATTGTGCCTTGGGTTCCACTATATCCCATATAATGGAAATACAAAAGTGCTCCCAGCACTCTTCTAGATTCCAGCTCCAGGGGCATAAACACAGTGCTCCTAGCAGTCTTCTGCTTTTCACGAGCTCACCAGCAAACTTGATGATTTTCTTAGGTTTCCAAAAACTCTTTGGTTTTATGTTTACCAGAAAACTTGTACACTTTTACATAGTGTTTCACTCAAGCACAGTGGAAGATGTGATCTCTTTTCAGCTCTATATAATACAAAGATCTTCCCATAATGTAAAGTTAATGACCATAAGGATATATAGTTTAAGATCATTAAAGATAGATGACGGTTTAAGTTTTTTACCATGGGTGGAAGGATTTGAATAAGATTAAGCTCACTTGTAAGGTATTCCTTTACCACCTTGAATCATTCCACCTTTTCTCCTTAAATAGCTTCTTCATAATTTTGACCATTGGAGAAGATGAGTTCCGTTGAATGCATAAATGAGAGTAGCAATGAATGAATAAGACCATTGAGATTTCTATCGTTAGAGCCCATGCCTTTCTGATTTTTCTCGAGCTGCTACATCATTGTTCTTTTATAAGAGAAAGATAAGCTATTGCTAAAATGTATTTTCTCATTTTGACTTAACACAGCTTGAAAGCTTGGAACGCCGCTTAGTACCAGAAATGGTGACTGAAACAAGTTTTCATAATGAAAGCACGGATTTAGATACCATTTAGATGCAAGTCACATAAATCAATTTTCCTCTAACAAGTCACGACCTCTCTCTATCTATATTTGTCTGTCATAAGTTAGAGATGAATTCTCCCATTAGTTGTCTGTTAGTCAATCCTTTGTGAGTGAGATTTATATGTTGTAAATAACAAATGAACTCTAGGTGGTGTAGACAAAGTCGAACTAATCGATAGACAAACTCTGCTTTGTCTGCACAAATTCCTCTAGGAGAATTGTCTGTCAATCAATCATTCATGAATCTACTTTATCTTTTGTAAATAACAAATGAATTATGGATGTCATAGACGAAGTCGGACTAGTCAATAGACAAACTTTTCTTTGTATCCATGAATAGACAAAGTGTGATATTCTTTTTTTATTCCACATTTGTCTATTCGAGGTGACAGACGAATTCTGTTTTGTCTTGCTTAAATAGACAAAGTATAATATTCGTCTAATGTAAGTGACAGGTGAACTCTACTTTAGTTTCTCTTGAACAAATTACTTTGCACTTTTTCTATAAGCTTGTCTGTAGTAAGTTGCAGACAAATGTGCCTTTGTCTGTTGAAGTTCATTAGTCTAAGCAATTACTTTGTCTGTGCAGCTTCGTTTATCCTCACAATGTAGTTTCTACTTCGTCTTCCACTTTGTCTATAGTAAGTTTTAGATGAATTTAATCCCTTAGATGAAATTGAGTTCCTCATTTGTTTCGCATTCTTCAAGCAGCAGATGGAGTTTGTTTCTATAGCTTCTTGCTTTCATCATTCTTGACTTTTCTGTCTTGGATCAGCCAAAGTTGCACTCCTTTGTCTCTTCATCTTGCCTTTTTTCCTCTAACAAATCTATTCTTCTAACGTTGTTAGTTAAATAAAGTTTTCTTTGCTTTGTACATGATTGCCTGGGTGGCTATTCCTTCTTTCTTCATTTGTTTGAATGCTTGATGAGATTACTTCTTCATACTTTATCTTAGACAAATTTTGCCTGGTCAATATAGATAATTCAAATTTCTCAAAAAACTTTATTGTTTTTGACCATGAGATGAGGTTTGGGGTACATTGAAGTGTATTAAATAAATGATCTAAGTGAAACAGAAAATGAATTTAAATTGGTGGAATGCCAAGGTGTAAATACTGAAAAAGATAGATTTATTTTATGAAAAATTATAAAAAAAGATGGAATATCCATATTAACGTGAGTATGATGAGGATACATGTTAATCAATGATTAATAACTAAAGAAAAATTAAAAATGCATGTAGAAAGGTGAAATTCTGAGTATGCCAATAAATTTCAGAAAATTTTAGTTGAAATTAATTTTAATTAAGAAAAATAAATTAAATTATGAGAAATATCAAATTTAATGAATAGGAAATTAATATGGGTATATGATTTATAAATTGTCAGCCCAGACATGTTTAAGGATGAGATTAAAGCAAGTTTGAAAAAGTAAAGAGAGGCGTACGTGCATGGAGCGTGATAGGGCAGCAGACTACCATGAAAAATTATCAAATAAAGGAGACGCAACATCCCACTTCATCCCTGTTCTCATGCAGTCCCTCGCTTGCTCATGTTGGAGCTTTCCCTGTCCTCCAAAAATCCACTTTTTAGTTTGTAAGCTTAAGGGAAGTGGAAGCAAACATAGGTGGGTGTGATTTGCAATAGATGGCCATGATCTTCTCTTGAAAGTAAGGTGGGACAGCTAGCACAAGTGACGAATTAATTCTTATAGGTGGGACTCACTAGGGAAATCATAATTTTTAGGTATGGAAGTTGCTAATCCAAGTTGGTAATCATGTTCATGGGATGAATTCATGAAAATCTTGATGAATTTTTTTGTTATAGATTAATCTACGATTCTAGGTAGTTAGGGTTTGCTGGAATATTAGTTAGGATAATTAAGGGGCTATGATTGATGTTATTATTTTATTATTAATATTTAATTAAGTGAAAATAAGGATTAGATATAATGAAATGCATTACACCATGCTGAAAAATTGAAATTTCAATGGAAATGCCCTACTGCCACTAACTATTGGGGTTGAAATTCTTAAGATTTAAGCTAAGTGATTAAGACTAATTATAGGATGTTAATAATGGTTTAGTTGGGGTATTACTATGGTAGCTAATTACCTCAAATAGATTGTGAATTCAATGCAAATTAAATGGACAACAAGATGTTGATGCAGGACATTAAAATGCTTATCAAGTAACCCTATTGAGCTTAATTAAAACTTTATAAAATAAATTAATTTCATGAATCTAAAAATATGTTATCATTTTTCATATAATTATTGAAAAATATGTGAATTAATTTTTGTAGAAAAATTTTAACATTAACATGTCTAAAAAAATTCAGGAAATAAATACCCTAAAATTCACCTGTTGCCAGAGTGTCCATCCCAAAATTGCATGTAGTGATGGTGGCGTCCCAATTTTGACCCATAAATTGTTTTATTTTAGAAAAAATTTCAACATAAAAGTTTTATATCTTACCATTATCTTTCTAACAAGATAAGAATCATTAAAGTTGGAGTTTATATGAGAGAGTTATAACTAAAATAGTGTAACAGTCTCTAAATCAATAAGCGTTGTCTTATGGGGCCCATAACTCCCATTTTGAGCTAAATTAATAAATTTGTAAACATAAAAGTTGTATAAATTAAAAATTATCTATAAAATAACATAATAATTACTTAATTTGAAATTCATATGAAAGAGTTATGCCCAAATTACTAAAATTGTTCCTAAGAAATAATTCACTGCAAAAGGTGTCACTTGTGGAGCCCAACGACTCAATTTAAAGGCTGAATTAGAAAATGTGTCCAACATCGAAGTTGTAATCCTTGAAATTATCTAAACAATAAGAGAAAAAATACTAAATTTAGAATTAATATGAGAAATTTATGGATAATTTACTATAACTAGTAGGGCAAAAATGGAATTATGTAAAATGCAATGAGATGCATTAGACTAAAAAATTGGGTCATTATACTTCATTATATTAATGAAAATTATTTATGTATATGTATATATAAATAATATATGGGATTCATGTGATATGTTTAGGATTTTCTGGCATGGGGGCGATAAGTCGAGTTTGAAAAGATGTGGATTATGAAGTAAATCATTATGAGGTAAGTAGGTGTACTTGTATGCTTGCATGAATGGTTGGATGGATGGGGATAGTATCTATCCCACTATGCTAAAATGGGTATGTATGTTTTGGATGTAATAACTATTAAGGGATAGTAAGTATCCCATGACTGGTTTGTTATAATGGTTCAATGGGATAGATATCCCATATTCATTCTGGTGTTATAACTATCTGTGATTGTACAAAGACTGATTGTGTATATGAGTGGGATTGTGAATATCCTAGGATTAACAAATAAAAATGAGTTTGTATCCATGATTTGGGATTAGTAAAAATCCCAAGTTACATGACTTGCGTATTAATGTTATTTCCTATTTAACGTATAGATTAGTGGGATAGAGGATATCTCGTGCTTGTGTTTATTATGATTATCTTGATGTATGGAAATGTGAATATATAATTTAGGAATATGATAATATCCTAATATGTGGATTGTACATGAGTATGGTTTTGTTATGTATATGTTTGGATGGCATGGGTTGATATTTATGCAAATGTGTGGATTGGTTCTTAGGATATAGATGGATCCCTCATTTTGTTAATTATTTTCTAATTTCATACCTACTTATTGAGTTTGCTCGGACTCACTCTTTATTTATATTTTTAGCTGGCAGGTCGAGCCATGAGAAGAGAAGTCTGGTAAGGAAAGTACAGTAGAGGATTTATATTTGATAATGCATTAAATTAAAAATTTTCATCATGTGTATATTTGAAATCATGTTAGCATATGCCCAATGATGTATAAAGTGCATTAAAGAGTGATAATTCTGTATAATTGTAATGTAAGGGCATGTTATTATATAATTGTAAGTGTGTGGTTCGAAGTTGTACGATGGAGGTGCATATTCATTGCCATCATAATGCAGTCACGGTCCTAGGGGAGCCTGTGGAGTTGTAGGGATGTTGAGTGGATGAATAGAGGAATATTAGAGTATGTAATTTCTTACTTTGATGAATTATAATGGAGAAAATATATCCTAACATGTGATGAATGTTTGTACCTAGGTGGACAGCCCTATTTTCAAGGGAGACTCTATCCAATTTTTGATAAAAATTAGATAAATTAGAAAATGGTATCAGAGCGACCCTACCGTAGAAGTAGGAAAGTCATGGGGAGATCATAGTGGATTTGTGGTTAATAATAAAGTGACAGCCTCTGGAGGGCGGGGTGTTACATATAGTTCATCATGCATATTTTAGTTAATTTTTATCACCACTTATGTTTTAATGTTTGTTTCGTAGGTTGATCACATAAATCGAACACCAAAGAATCAAGGGAGAATGTTTGTTTCGTAGGTTGATCACATAAATCGAACACCAAAGAATCAAGGGAGAACGTTATTTTCATCAAAAAGACAAAAGTGGAACAAATAGATAGCAAGTTTTGGCATCAAAACGCCCATTGAAGCAGTAAAAATGTAGGAGTTCCAGCAACTTGGGTGCCATAGCTCCTAGATGGTGCAAACAATGCTCCAAGTTCCAGCAAGTTGGGCATCACAATGCCCATGCCTACTTAAGTTATTCAGTCGTGGCCCATTCCCATTTTGAAAATGTTCATGCTTGAGCTCTTCCCCTTCCATTCTAAGCCACATTTGGAGAAAATCTAACACCACCAACCAACACTTCCATCCTCACATTCCGAAACTGAATTTAAACAACTTTAAACCTCTCATTCACCACTATATTCATCAAGATTCAGATTCATTGAACTCTTCTTCAACCAAAATTTCTATAGCAATTGGGTTTCAAAGGGAAATCTGGGAACTTTATGCGACAAGGAATTTAAAGAGTAGATATGAATCCCATAGAAGAAATTCAACAACCAAAGCCACCGATAACTCTTGAAATGATCAGGAAGTTCGTAAAGAAGGATGAAGCTACAAAAAGAGGAGGCACTTCTCATGTGCTAAGATCATCACAACCGAGATCTTTGTTGGGTCCCATAACAAGGTTTGGATTAACCCAATAGGGAAGGGGTGAATTGAGTTTATAAAAGTTTCTAGCTAAACCCCTATTTGATTACTTTCCCTCTTTGTCAAGCTAATGTGCAAGTAGTAATGAAATAAGTAATAAGATAGTAAAGTGTAGAGAAGTAAAGCAATCACACACAATATTTTTTTATAGTAGTTCAGACAACCATTCCTACTCTACTCTTCTAAGAGCTCGCTCCTTGTGCCTTGGGTTCCACTATCTCTCTATTGTGAAAATATAAATAGTGCACCTAACACTCTTCTAGATTCTAACTCTAGGGGGCGAAAAAACTTAGCAATCGATTGTGAGACACACTCCAACAATCGACTTGCTCTTCTTGATTCCAACTCAAAAGGGCATAAACTAGTGCCACTACGCTCTTCTAGATTTCAGCTTTAGGGGGCATAAACACTTAGCAATCTAGTTGTGAGACACTCCAAAAACCCAAAAATTTTCTTCTTAACTTTGGTCTCCAATAGCAAGTTAAGGCAATACAAATAAGAATAATAAGGAAAATACACTTTACACAGTGTTTCTTGGTAAGATCCGAGAAAGACTTGATCTTGAGTAGCTCTCTATGATACAGAAGAACTTTCCTTTGTTTATGTTGAAGAAGGCCTTGAAAGTAGAATTAAAAGTTGAAAGCTCTCAAATGAATATTTGAAGGATTTTGCTCTTGGCCTAGGCTTGCAAAGATTTATAGAAGATTAAGGCTTAATGCATGGCTTCTTCAACCCCTGAAACATCCCAACACTTCTCCTTAAATAGATCTTCAAAAGTCTTGACCATTAGAAGAAACTGAGTAGCAATGTGTGACTTGCAACGTTCAAAATTTTTACTATTAGGGATTACTAGGTGATGCCGCAGGTGGGTTGTCCAAGTGCCTACGCCCCAGGCAATATGGCAGGTAGTATAACGTACTAGCTATGGTTGGACCTATGGCAAAACTTCCAAGCGCATCTTGCTATCCATTCGTAGGCAGTACTATAAGTGGCCACGGTATCGGCTGTGCTTCCGAGGCAGTATGCGTAGGTGGTATGGGAATGCTAAGCGGTTTCTCCCTTCACTTCTTTGGATGTTATGAACTTGCTTTGGACTGTCTGAAAATGTGGCAAGCAGTAGGTACAGGCGGCTATGCGATGCGGCCGTGGTCCTTCACTTAAATTTTTTTGCATTTTTACCACATTGTTAATTTGATATTTTTCATTATACTTTTCTTTATAAATTTAATAATGATTATCTATGTGAAATTTGCATAAGTTGAGAAGCATAGATATATACTTTAAATCATCATTGTATATTTAAAAAACATTCAAGCATAATTGAATATGATCTAAGATATTTGCAATATGATATGCTAGATTAAATGCATTACCTTATTCTTTATGCATATAAAAAGATATCTCTATGAAGCTCATATTTTCATCTTAGTGTATATATATATATATATATTACGATCCAACATAAGACAATATGATAAACAAAGTTAAATGCAATTTGGATAAAGATGATTTCTCCTTTTCCTCAAAACATCTAAACTTATATTAAGATATGTATATGCTTGGACAAATGATATCCCAATGATGTACTTACATAAAAAGCATATTTATCTATATTTCAAGCTTCCTAAACTAAAAACATCATTAGCATGAATCAAGTTAAAGACTAGTTTTGTTTTCATCAAAATCATACACATAATCTTAACACTCTTCACAACCAAGTACTTCACAATGAAGAAGAAGTCCACAATCTATTAGCATTGAATAAGAAATATCAAAATTGCACAATTAAGTGTTTGATATGCAAAAAGCTTTATAGCAATTCTTGGTGGGGCATGAGCAATAATTTGATTGCATGGTGAAGTTCAACAATGCTATATCAACTATGTTCTTCACTTGCAACCTTGACCAAGGACCTAGCCCAGTCATATTTCCTCAACCTCCGACATTTCCACCTTACTCACTAGTTTTGAACCCTATGAGTCAGATGATGAAGAAGAAGATTATTGAGTATACTCCATTCACGGAAGTCCTCGAACTTAATCTTTTCTTTAACATCGAGGATAATGTTGTTTTAAGTTTGAGGGTATGGGTGTGGTTTTCTTATGCTTTTCAACGTATTTTATTTTGTTTTATGGTTTTCTTGTGCATTTCAGAGTGTTTTGTTTTGTTCTATGTTGTTTAATAAAAAAAATTTGTGTTTTGGTTTGTTTTCTTGAGCATTGATCAAGTTTTCTTGGTGAAGACCAATGATAAGAATGTGAAGAATGAGTGTAGCTTTTGGAATGTGAAAGATGTGTACTTAGTCTGTGTGCTTGACTTGAATATTTGCTTAAATTTACTTAAGATTCCTATTCACTTGAACACATAGCCATGTTTGTTTAATCACTTGAGTACGTAGAGAAGATTTATGTGACTATGTAGACGACTTTATTGAAATCTAGAACTTGTTTTAATCATTATTCAAGGCAAAGTTTTAGATGAAATATCACTAAGAAGATAATTTAGGCATTCCTTGATTAGTTTAAGTCTTTCAAGCTAATCTAGTACATTATTGTCACTAGTGCCCCAATCAAGCTTTAACGAAGAAATGACATATGCAAAGTATGTGATAAACCTCCCTTCAAATTTTTTTTCTTTAGCATTATCATCCTAATCCTTTTGAGCCTGGAAAACCATACTTAACCTTTTAAGAGAAATATTTGATGCATGAATTTGTTAGAGAGAGATGAGAGAGCAAAAGAAGATAAGTTTGAGGGTGTTATAAAGGAGAATGCCAAAAGAAAAGAAAAAAGACAAAAAGAAAAGAATTAGAAAGTATTCACCATTTAATTTTGGGGGATCACTTCCCTAAGGAACTCAAAAGAAAATGAGTTTGGGGGTGTGGTAGTAATACAACCCATTAAAAAAATTGAAGAGAGTGACATGAATATGCATTTGTTTGCCTTTTAATTTGTGAATTCTCTATCATTTTCTTTGTTAACTAAACGCAAGGCCCAATTGCAAGCTTAAAAAGGCCTATTGATTCTTGAGGATAAGTTGTTAATATTAGTGGAGAATGATGAGCTTATGGGGTTTCAAATTCAAAGGTCAAACATGTTTTATTAGTTGCATAAATTCATCTAAGTCATAAAGTGATTGAATGATAATGGTTATATCTTTGCACACACATGAGGAATTAAGAGTGAGTTAAGGCAATATTTGAGTTCAAATTCTAAACATGTATAACACTTTGAAATTTTCTCTTGAGCTATACTTATGTGAAATCTTTTGAGATCTCTAAGAATGTAACTTGATCAATGTTTGTTTTGATGTTTTTTTAAAAGTGTTGTTTGTTTATGTTAAGTGTTAACAATGGAACCCAAGATACTAAGGAGAGTGCTTGGAAAAAATGGAGTAGAAAATTTATCTTGAACCATTATAAAAATTGTGTCTATTGTATGATTGATTAATTAATTTCATTACTTATTTCTTTGAACCGCAAAAAGGGCTTTTAACTTTTAAAAGGAGTTCTTAAAGAACTTTCAATAAACTCAATTTACCTGTCTTCTCTTGGATTAACCCTTGCCTAAGGTAACAAAGAGGTCTGTTGTTCTCAATATGCCTAGAGATCAAATATGAAAGACTTCCGTGACAGGTGCATGTAATTCAACTCTTGGGGATTACTGTAATCGCTCATTTCTCTTTTTGGAAAAGCTGAGATGCAAATATAAGAATTAGCAAGCACAGCTCATTGTGGTGGAGCAGATCTACAAATGGTCATTTTTAATTATTGTTTTTCCACTAAAAGTTGAGACGTCCCTTTCCAACTCGATCTCATCCAGGCCTGGCCTAGCCTGGTGGTGGAGCCAATTTCCACAGGACCCTTAGATCGCGGGTCGATACTTCTCAGCCACAAAGAAAAAGGGTCGGTTGGTGGAAATAAAAAAGTAACAAAAAAACAGAAAAAGATGGAGATATAAAATGAAATGAAAGGGTGACTAAGTCAACAAGCTCGGCTGCCCCTGAAAAAACCAACCCACCATCTTGGGAACCTTTCCATACGTCCACATTCGCTGAATTAATTAATCCCACCTCCACCCTTTCCCATTAACCGACGCAATTGACAAAAATATACACTACTAATCACCTTTTCATCTGTGTCGCTACTTTATAAAAAACAAGTATACGTGACTCATATAAACTGTATGATGCTATCAGTCACTATGGTAGATATTCCTACTAGCTCCCATATATACGTCCACAGCCCATCGCCCATTGAGTGGTAATTGCGTTTTTTTTTTTTTTTTCTTTTCTGGCGTATATGTCTCAATATTTCCATGGCCTATTACTGTTTCCAATTAGGTTAGTGAGATGGTGGTAGCCAACTTGTTGGTATCCATCTCTTTGGCTGGGGCGGACGTGTCATCTCTTTGATCTAACATGCTCTGTCAAAATTGTCCAATGATCCAATCATTGCGACATCTCATGTGTTTATTGCAACATTGTCTAACAGAGTTTGTCCTCTCGAACATCGTATTTGGTCACAGTAATGGGATAAAATAGCTGGTCAAACTGACCACCTCGGTTTTGTCATGCTTGGATTGGCCCACATCTATTCTCACTTCTACAAAGAGCACATGTCGATTATCTATTACCGATAAAAAAATAACTCCAATCTGAATGTAAAATTACCTCCCATTCATAGTCATATGATCACTCTAAAAGGGATATAATCATGCATGAAGGAATCCATCTTGCTTAACCCTTGATGGATGCTCTCTTCTTTTATTGCTGTTTTCTCAAGCGTTTTTTTTATTATTATTATTTTTACGTTAGTATCCAAGTGGTATTGTTGGCAATCTCTTTGACAACCTCTTAACTTGATCATTTCCAGAGGTCATTATTCTTTTTACAGGCCTTACGATACTCAATTTGGAGTATTCTCAGGTCAATCTAAATTCCAAATAAAATTTTCTTCCGTTCCTTTTCATTTTGGGCAACCAATCAGCCTTCAAAAGTTTTCTTCAAAACTTAAATAAAAAAAAAAAAACAATTTTTATACAACCAACGAGGCTCTCAAGCAAGTAATAGGAGTACTCTAGATGAAAGTAAATATGTTTATGTTCGAAACAGGTGGTGCCTGTTGGTATCAGTGTTATCATAACCGGATTGGTAATTGAATCAGCTAATAGGTTGCTTTGGTTCGAACTAGTTGGATCGTTCATTTGAACCAATTTAAACCATGATGCTATTATAATATAATTATGATGTCAAAAAGTTTGCATGATTTTAAAAATATATAAATGTTATAAATTTTAAATAATATAATAATTATATTATTCACGATGCAATGATTCTAGAACCCATGACAACTAGGAATAAAATACAATAATCCAAATGAAAAAGCATAATTATTATTCATGGATCATGATTGTATATTAGAAAATAGAATGAATAAAATATGTAACTATGCAAGCAAAAAAATAATAACATGATTAAATAAACTAAACTTAGAATTTTATAATACTTCATTAGTCTTCACTATTGACAATTGACATCTATGCTCATTTAAACTTTAAAACTAAAAATATATTTAAAATAAAATGCTAAATAATAATAAATCAATAATAGTTAGAAATTTTTTTCACACATAAATAACATTCTAAATATTTAATCATTAATATGTAAATGTAACTAAATAGCACATTAAAGCAATATTCAAAGAAGTAATGCCATCAAATTTTAAAATTTACAATCATAAATCCAACATTAAAATTTTAAGTTCAAAGCTAAATATATTATCAAAAAAATGTCAAATATAGTCTTCAATATTGAATTCCAAAAATTTCAGCATTTCCATTATGAGTTCCATCTTTTTCTCAAATAATCAATGATCCTACAAATACAAACAAAAAATTGAATATTAGTAAATCATAACCTACAAAGATAGTGCTAAATTTTAAATTTTATAAAATTAAAATAGAATACAAAAGTTCTCATCATCTCTTGTAAGCTATTAACTATTTAGTTGATCTATTTGAAGCTAGTTATCAACATCTCATCAATCAATAAAGGAGACTCCTCTTCCGCTAACCATTCTTTCGTAATATGCATATCTAGGATCAAAAGATTGTTTCTTCTTTTCCTTCCTACAAAAACATATAGTAGTAGACTTTAATTATAATCTTAAAACACAATGAAATCAATGAAAGTTATTTTAAAATTATAATACACTTACATAATTTCTTACATATCCAATAATTATAAATTATAATGAACGTATATAAAGTAAGATAAACTTTGATGCTCTTAACGATATCTCTTTGTAGTGTGCATATGTTTCGAAAGACTCCAATTATGTTCACATCTAGAAGAGCAGCATGTTTTAGGCTTCAAATTTTTAGTGCAAGCTCGATAAATTTGCCACCAAATAGCCAAAAAAAATAAGTAGATATATGTCACACCTCGCCTTTCGAAGCGCGACTTTCCATTTGGCCCTATATTTCACCTAGATTTGTCCACTTTTAGGGTGGGATGCTTGGTGGTGCTGTCGTGGGCACACCAAATTTAGAACATTGCTCCAATCAAATTTTCTGTAGTAGTGTGAGTAAGGGTCGATCCCACGAGGAGTAATTAGTATGTTTTTGTGTAA